>ML844506.1:6646-20365 GCA_009831015.1 Picea engelmannii | reverse complement strand
ATTGCTGGAGACCGCTACTACTATTGCCGCTAAATTGATTTTGTTTCTGCTTTTCTCCTACCAGACATATAGAGGTTTGAAATTGACTACCTGTAACATACTGCAGAGGACGCAGATGGACACTATAATTTGCTGTAGAAGAATCGCGTGTGAATGGCTGTAGAATGCTCTCCGTTAAGACGAACTGCTGTTTTGGAGATGAGCTCGCGTCTCGGGTCCCTCCTGGATGTTCAGAAGTGGGTGTCTGAAATTGTTTGCTGAGCAGGGATGTTCATGGCTGATGACGAGGTTGTCGGAATTTCCTTTATTCTTATTGCAGCAACGATTGGCTGCTTCAATAACCACTCTATAGCTTTTGAGCTATCTTCCAAACCCAATAATTTGTCTTGCTCTAACATAGGCTTCGTGGCCGTTGATATTAGCCAATCTAGGGTCTGTCCACCCTTCTCATAGCTCAGCTCTTTTGTCAGCTCTTTCAATCTCTTAGTTTTAGATGGTAATATCTGTTAAATATATTGTACTCTCAACAGTATGATCGTACACTGCCAGCTGTACTGGACAGTTGTACTTTCTAATTTTGTCTTGCTTGAGCATATATAGCTCAACCATCGTGCATTGTAATTGTGTTCTAAGTTCTGTACTTCTTCTGTACTTCTTCTGTACTTCTTCATACATTTGAATATACTATTCTTTTCTCTCTGCATTTCTCTGTGCTTCACAATTTATCATGGTATCAGAGCTTCAGGTGTAAGCCTCTTCACACAGTCCGGAGAGCAACACGATCCTCACAGTACAGAACCTCACGGATCTTGAGAGCACGTGACACAGCCTTTTCACAAGGTTTGGAGAGTTGTTCGTAATACTCTTTAAAGATTGTCGTAGGAAGCTTGCAGAGGGTGCAGAGTGTTCTTCGCTCGAAAGAACGATGAAGGAGAGAACGCAGAACAAGAAACCTGCACAATTTTTCAAAGAACCGTCAAAGATTGATGCAGAAGAGTTGCAAAACAGAAGAATGTTTAAAGAACTCGAAGAATCTATTCAAATTTGTTAAAGATTGCTGCAGAAGACAACATCGTTTAAAGATTTCAAGAAATCGTTCAAATCTGTCAAAGATTGTAGCGGAGAACGAAGAATTCGTGAAATTCTTTCAAATCTTTAAAAGATCCACAATCTTTTCTTCCACAGGAGGAATTCTGTCAAATTCGTCAAAGATCGTGTCAAACACGCAAGGAACATCCATTAAGGCTGTAAGATTCATCTTGCGAACGGATCCGAGGCAGGAAACCAGTTAAGAAGGGAACAAGAAAGCGTGGAACACGCGAAACCATCTCAGCCATCAGATCTTGCGTAGAGGCCCGACAGCTGTTGGATCGGCGAGAAAGTGCACGAGGTTTAAACCTCTAGAGCGCACAAGAGGACTTTTGGCTTGAGAAATCCCGACGTCATCTTGACCGTTCATCAAGAGACACGTGGCGAGATCCTATTCCATTGCAAAATCGGGAATCGAGAGTTCGACGAGCAAAGGAAACTGCTCTCCAAAAACTCCGATACGTGATATCGCGAAATCCCGAGAAGACTTGTAAGTCGTCCATCTCAGAGGACAGGTGGCAGCAGATCAACGCGCCGTTGGCATATCGGCATTCGGGGTTTCAAGCTGTCAAAGAAACTTGACATCGCAACTCGCGAAATTGCGATTCATGAAATCGTGATCAGATCTCAGCCGTCCATCTCTCTTGGACACGTGGCGAACATCGTAGTGCCGTCGGCATATCGACATTCGAGGTTTCAAGCTGTCAAAGAAACTTGACATCGCAACTTGTGAAATCCCGACACGCGAAATCGCGATCAAATCTCAGCCGTCCATATCTTCGAGACACGTGGCGGACATCGAGGGCACTGTCAGCATATCGACATTTGGAGTTTCAAGCTGACAACAATTTGGAGCATCGCAAGTCACGATATCCCGAGGAGAAATCAGGACCGTTCATCTCTCCTGGACGCGTGGCGTAAATCCGGGGACTCGGGAAAAGTTCTGACAAGGATAGTGCCATCGGCAAATCAGGATTCGGCAAATCGCGAATCTTGAGGACAAGAAACACAAGCTCTTCAAAACTCCAAACCCCAAAATACTGACAGGTGGTAAACTCCGTCATGGGGCCCAGCTCACGTCATCTCGTCAAACGAGTCAATCGACGCATCGACATTTCGCGGATCCTGGAGACAAGAGTTCCGGGATATATCATAACGCGAAATCACGAGAAGGGATCACGACCATCCATCTGTTGAGCATGCGTGTCGCAAATCAAAGCCATCGGGAAAAGTCCCGACAGGACAGAGCCATCGAAAAATCGGCGATCGCGGAATCGAGGAGACAGAAAACCTCGACATCAGAAATCACGAAATCTTGATTCGCGCTATCCCGATAAGTTCTGGACCGACCTATCATCAGCAGATCTGGACCGTTGAAAAGTCCAAAGGTGAATTTTCGCGTTTCGGCATTTTGAAAGGTAAAAATGGGAAAAAGCCCATAGCACTTTATCACAAGGCATGTGGTCACATTGCACGTCGAATGAGGCAAATTAAAGCCCGATAAGCTCCCATCGGCCATCGACAAATCGACATTTCTGAGATCGGTGGTAAACATGAATTTTTTCCTCTATTTTTACTGCAATTTTTTTTTTGAAATGGCATCCTCTAGCAACCTAGGACCAACTCAGGGTCCGATACTTCTGGGAAAGAACTATGAGTTCTGGTCTCTTCGAATGAGGTCGTTCCTACAAGCACAAGAGTGCTGGGAACTAGTGGATCTTGGCTATGTGGAACCAGATCCAGCTGCCCTCGCTGCCATGACGAATGCCCAGAGAATTGCTCAGGCAACTCTAAGGACCAAAGAAAACAAAGCGAAATTCTGGATTTAGAATTTTGTGGATGATTCGATATTCTCGAAAATCACAGGTGCTGGTACTTCCAAACAGGCCTGGGACATCCTCAAAACGTCCTACCAAGGAAATGACATGGTAAAAACAGTTAAACTGCAGTCCTTGTGGACACAATTCAAGACTCCCAGGATGACAGAGTCCGAAACTGTAGATCAGTTCATGACCAGAGTCATGGGCATCGTTAACCAGATCAGACTCATTGGTGAAGTCATCACTGATCAACGAATTGTTGAGAAAATTCTCAGAAGTCTACCCAGGAAATTTGAAATGGTTGTAACATCCATCCTTGAATCCAAGGATCTGCCAAGATTTTCAACAGATTAACTAATTGGTTCTCTGGTGACACATGAGACAAGACTACATCTCACAGATGAGTCGACTCAAATGCCTTCCAATCTCAATTCTCATTCAGAAGAGGGAAAGGCAGAGGAAGAAGTAGAGGAAGAGGGAACAACCAGGGTAACCCTCATACCAGTGAAGGAAATAGACAACAATATCCCACTCAGAACTACCAAGGTCACATAAATCAACAACAAAATCACCATCAGACTCTCCAGCCTCAAAGAGGTAGAGGGAGAAGGTCGAATGACAAATCCAACATTCAATGTTTTTATTGCAAAAAGTATGGGCACTATGAATCTGAATGCAGGAAGAAGCAGGCAGATCAGCTCTCGGGCAGAGCACATGTGTCAAATCACAGGGGAGAAAACTCGGGAGGTATGTTTCTCTCATGCCACAAAACTGAACAACAACCTAAAGAT
Source organism: Picea engelmannii (assembly GCA_009831015.1). Taxonomy (NCBI): domain Eukaryota; kingdom Viridiplantae; phylum Streptophyta; class Pinopsida; order Pinales; family Pinaceae; genus Picea; species Picea engelmannii. The sequence continues at coordinate 16,665 of ML844506.1, read as the reverse complement.
CTATGGTTGTTGGACAGTGGTTGCAGCAATCACATGACAGGAAACAAAGAATTACTTTCCAGCATTGATTCTTCAATTTCATCTAATATTACCCTTGGAAATGACTATCTAGTCAAAGTTCAAGGAAGAGGAACTGTTCCTATTCTTGCTAAACAGAATGTAAAGAAAGACATATCTAATGTCTATCATGTTCCAGAATTGAAACATAACTTGTTAAGTGTAGGAAATCTCATTGAAAAAGGATATAAGGTACTTTTTGAGGGAGCATCGTTTAAAATCTATGATAGAAAACCCAACATAAAATTGATTTCTGAAATCCTTATGACTTCAAATAGGATGTTTCCCCCTACCCTCAGAACTACAAATTTGAGTCAACCTTATGCACATAGTGCATCAACCCTGAATGAAACAATGGTTTGGCATACCAGATTTGGACATATACCATTTCAGAGTCTAAGTCTCCTTCAGAAAAACTCCATGGTCAAAGGTCTACCTATTTTTAAAGAGCAAATTCTCCCATGTGAGTCTTGCATACTTGGAAAACACAAGCGAACCAGTTTTCCACAGTCTTCCAATCAAGCCAAACAACATCTTGAAATTGTTCACACTGACCTATGTGGACCAATGCAAACAGAGTCAATAGGTGGTAGTTTTTACTTTCTAACGTTTATTGATGATTTCAGCAGGAAAATCTGGATATACATTCTCAGACACAAGTCTGAAACATTTACTAGATTCAAAGAATTCAAAGTTGAAGCTGAAAAACAGAGTGGGAAATTTCTCAGAGTACTCAGGTCAGATGGAGGAGAATACAACTCCAGAGAATTTGCAAATTTCTTCACAGCTCAAGGCATCATCATGCAAGCAACAACAAGGTATACTCCACAGCAGAATGGAGTGGCTGAAAGAAAAAATCAGGCCATCATGAATATGGCAAGAACACTTCTTAAAGAAAAAACACTTGTCAAATACTTTTTGGGCTGAAGCAGTAGCATGCTCAGTCTATCTTTTAAACAGATCACCAACCACCAGTCTATAGATGAAAGTTCCCCAAGAAGCTTGGAGTGGGGCAAAGCTCAATGTAGCTCATCTAAAGACATTTGGATGCATAGCATATGCACACGTACCTTCCGAACTAAGGAAGAAGCTTGATGACAGAAGTGAAAAATGTAGTTTCACTGGCTACAGTGAAACATCTAAAGCTTACAGGCTTTACAATCCCATAACCAAGAAATTAATTCTCAGTAGAGACGTACAATTTTTGGAAAACCAATTCTGGGATGATTCAGAAAACCAGCAAATGGACAGTCAAAATCCATTGCTGCCAAGTTCTGAAAACACAGGAAATTCAGAACATCAAGCACCTCAACACATTCTTCCAAGAATGCAAGTCCAAGGTCAATCAGATAACTCACAAGATAACTCAACTTCTAGCAGAGAATCACTCTCTGAACCACAGAATCATAGAACTCGGAGTTTGAGAGAAATCCATCAACAGTTGGATGACTTTGAGCAACATAATATGTTTTCTTTAATGTCATGTCAACCTACATCCTTTAAGGAAGCAGCTAAGGAGCCACATTGGGTTCAAGCCATGAACCAAGAAATTGATTCCATTGAGAAGAACAAGACATGGGATCTTGTTGATTTGCCAAGACACAAGAACAACATTGGTGTCAAGTGGGTTTACAAAACCAAACTAAATGAAAAAGGGCAGATAGAAAAGAACAAGGCAAGACTTGTTGCCAAAGGATTCTCACAACAACCAGGTACTGATTATGGTGAAACTTTTGCTCCAGTAGCAAGATTAGACACTGTTAGAACTCTATTGGCCATAGCAGCACAACACAAATGGCAAGTATACCAGATGGATGTCAAGTCAGCATTTCTAAATGGATTTTTAGAAGAAGAAGTTTATGTCGATCAACCACCTAGATTTGAAGTCCAAGAGCAGCCAGCCAAAGTGTATCGGTTGAAGAAAGCCCTGTATGGCTTAAAGCAAGCTCCAAGAGCTTGGTACAACGGAATTGACACTTACCTGATCAAAAATGGCTTCAACAGAAGCCAAAATGAACCAACACTTTATACCAAAACAGATCAGCACGGTAAAATACTAATTGTATGTTTATATGTTGATGACATGATTTACACAGGAAAACTAGAACTAATAGATTTCAAACATGCCATGCAATCTGAGTTTGAGATGACAGATCTTGGCATAGTGAAATATTTTTTAGGCATTGAGGTTCATCAATCAGCCAAAGGCATATTTTTCTATCAGCAAAAGTATGTAGCAGACATCATCAAACGGTTTCGCATGGAAGGATGCAATCCAGCAGAAACACCCATACCTTTAGGCACAAAATTAAGCAAGAATGATGATGGTCCCACAGCGGATTCTACTTTATACAAAAGTTTAGTAGGCATCTTGTTGTATCTTACAACAACTAGGCCTGACATCATGTATGCAGCTAGCCTTGTTTCCAGATTCATGGAATCACCAAAAGATTTTCATTGGAGAATGGTAAAACGAATTTTGAGATATGTTGCAGAAACTCTCAATTTCGGTTTATGGTACACTCACTCTGATAGTAATCAACTCTTTGGTTACACAGATAGTGACTTTGCAGGGAGCCTAGATGACAGGAAAAGCACATCAAGGTATGTTTTTCAACTGGGCACGAACCTGATTTCATGGGCATCGAAGAAGCAGCCAATTGTATCCATATCTTCTGCAGAGGCAGAGTATGTAGCTGCTACCTCAGCTTCCTGTCAAGTTGTATGGTTGAGAAGATTATTGAAAGACATGTCACAAATAGAAAAGGATCCAACTCCTATTTTCTGTGACAACACATCAGCAATTGCATTATCCAAGAACCATGTGTTCCAAAATATAAGTAAACACATTGACACTCGGTTTCATTTCATACGCGAGTTAGTCAATAATGGTGACATTGCACTACAATTTTGTAGTTCTAGAGATCAACTTGCTGATATTTTCACCAAGCCACTAGGAAAGTCAATTTTTGACTTCCAGAGACAACACTTAGGCATAGTCAATGCTGTTGATTGTAACTGTTGAGTCTAAGAGGGACTGTTAAATATATTGTACCCTCAACAGTATGACCGTACACTGCCAGTTGTACTAGACAATTGTACTTTCTAATTTTGTCTTTCTTGAGCATATATCCATCACATAACACATCATAATCACTAAAATACATACCTCTTTATGATGTTATTTTTCCAATTCTCTGGTTTTCCTCTCTGCTGCTCTGCTCAAAATCAAATATTTCCTCCTTGCGAGCTAGGAACAGAGACTATCCGGCTCCCTAGCTCCAAGATTCCATGAGGATTCCTAGCCCACGAGCCCAAAACTCCCAGCAACCTGGTGCACCCGTGTAACAGTTCACCCAAACTCCAAACTAGAAAATATCCCAAACAGAAAATTCAGTCCCTGCTCTCAAAATGCTCTCCTTCCCCAAATTCCAAAAGTCATTTTTTGCGAATGCCTCTCCCCCTCATATCCCCTTCCATTAATTGCTTCCTACCCTCTCTTAATGCCACCCACCTTATCCCTCCATTCAATACCTTATCCCTCCATTCAATACTTTATCCCCTCCATTTAATACCTTATCCTTCCATTCAATACGTAAAGTTTTATAATAATGAATTAAAAGTTATCAAGTATTTAATTCTTTACCCCAATCATTAAATGTGTTAAGTAATACATTAATTAATTAATCAATATATATTAAACAATAATTAATTAATATTATTAATAATTAATCATTACTTAACTAACACACGTTAGGACAGATAATTATTTAATTAACTATTCATGATAACCTTAAGCAACTATTTAACTAGGGTTGTTAACGAGGATAGGTCTCAAATGGGAGGAACTCATGGAGGGCACGAATGACAACCATCAGTAACGGAAAAGAGGTAAGGGGAAATTGTTAATATGTAAGGATAAGATAACTGCACATGAATATATAGGGTAAACAATGTGACTAATTCACTCTCTCTCGGGATTAAATTTTAGTTCTTGACGTATAAATTTTAACCCATTAATATTTTATTTGCAAATTTTGAGAATTGTCAATTTTTTTCGATTATAGTTTTTCTCATATTGTCATTTTTTTTTATGCTTTTCACAACGTGAATGGTATGCAATTTGGGGAAAATTGGAAAAGATTATAATGTAAGTAATGCTGTTGGACAGAGTTTTAAAAAACTCCTTAGGTTAAGATTCTACTAAATGAAGTTTTTTTTGGATATATTTGTCCGGAATCTGGCAAAAAAATTTTGGACATGTAGATTTAAGATATTATTTCTGTAGAATCCAAGTACCCTCGCAGTTTTTTAGCATGTTGAATTCATTTCATTCAGAAATAGATGGCTTGTTCAGTAATAGAAACATGCCTTGATTACATTTTAAACCATGTAGGTATTTGCTACTTGCAAACTGTTTTTCGATTATTTTATGTATTTTGTGGTATTTGCTAAGTGCAATTTTTTTTTCCGATTATTTCAATCTTATGTAGTGGTACTTCACCACGATTTGTTGGTTTCTTTGTGCTACAATGCATAATTTATATTTATATACCATGTTGTTTGTTGGTTGCTTTGTATTGCAATTGCAATTTTATATTTATAGCTAGTTTTATTTGTATTTTAAGTTTTGCATTATATTCTTATTTGGCAACACATTATTATTGTTTATTTATACTATGGGTTTTAAAGCTATTTTGAAAGTGAGTATGAAATGACAAGTAAATGTTATTTAATGTATATTTTCTTTTGAAAGTATTGTAGCTCTGTGTAAGTAATCATTTTGTGTAAATAATCATTTTGATGATCTCAATTTTGTTAGAATGTCATCTTCTTATGAGGATCCTGCTACAGCTTTTTTATTATTCTCTTTTGAGAAAGTGTTCAATGGTTAATGGTGTGTCCAACATATTTTATTTTTTGGTTATTTGTTTTTCTAGTAATATTTTATTTTCCTAGTACCTTTGCTTGCAGTGTGCTTATATATATTTTATTTTCCAAGTACTTTTGCTTGCAATGTGCCTATAGGAAGTATTAATGGACATCAGTAATAAGTTAAATCCTCTTAAATCTTAATGTGCCCAAATGTCAAATACTCATAGACCACCAAACAAAGAAGATACACGTCATATGCCCACATCTGTGTATACATGGATATTTCCAAAGATTTACCTCACTCAGTAACAATGGAATACCAAGATGAAGAACACAATCATTTTCGATGCAGTAAGCGTCATGAACATGGGAATCTCTTTTGACACTATCAACTCAATGCTCCAACATGAGTAGTGGTAGAAGAGAAACAAAAACATGGTTTCACACAAGTTCTGGGCCACAAGAAACTACCACCCAAAACCCAATCTGAATGGAGGTAGAAAGAAATTCAATAGAAACACCTTTTATTCCGAGGAAGAATATGTCAAGAATCCTCACAAATTAGCGAATCCGCAGAAAGACAAAGGAAAGGTGAAACATGCCCCAGATCCAGTTCTAGAAAAAGTCATGCAACTTGACTCCCTAGTCACGACAGTGCCAGGAAAGAACTCTGAGGAAGGAGGAGATATCATGATGCAAATAAATGAGCAAGAACTAGTAGAAATAGATATAGACAAACTCGAGGAAGCAATGAATAAACTAGATCTACAAACTATACCAATCGAGTAGCTCAGACGGATCCAACGTCTCACTGAGTGATTATTTCCCCCCCACACAACTCCTCGTGCTGAAAATCATCACTTGCAATATTAGAGGCTTGAGTGGAATATCCAAATAAAGGATTATTCGTAACTGCATGAAGGCCGAGGATCTGGACATTTTCCAACTACATGAAACCAAATGCACAAGAGAAATAAGAGAGCAACTATTAAAAAGATGTTGGAATCACCGCAAATTTTTTTTATACTGACTCGAAAGGTGCATCAAGAGGTTTAGCCATCCTCTCGAAGCATGCCTCAGTTATTGTTTACTAGTCCTTCTCGACTATAAGTACCCTCATGATACACTATTGAGCTACTGTATCCCGCAAAGAAGGAGTAATCTCGAATGCCTATGGTCCTTAGAACACTCAAGAGAAAGATCATTTCCTCAATATATTATCCTATCTAGAAGCTCTAGTTGGCCACAAGCGCGATATATTACGAGGTGACGTTAATATCATCCTTAGTCTAGAAGAAAAAAGAGTGGGCACGAAGCGTGTCGACCAGGACAACGTCTAGTTAAAGGACCTCATAGACAGCCTCAAACAGGTGGACATTGAGACCCGAAATGGCCCCTTCGATTGGTCCAACAAGCGTACTGGATCCCATCAAATAACATGCACAATGGATCACTTTCTAATATCATAAACCCTAATTCTAGAGGGACCCTTGGTTGAAGCCACCATCCTCCAAAAATCGAGCTCGGATCACTCGCCAGTCCAGCTGTGCATGAAGACGATAGATACTTCCAAACTCAAACCCTTTCAGTTTGAAACTTTTTGTCTAACCCATCTGTAATTTCTTGAGACATCTCACACATGGTGGGCCAACGAAAAAATCATGCATCACATGACAAATATGTACAGATTTCAACAACCCTTAAAATATTTCAAGGAAAAAATTCGAAATTGGATCAAGAATTTCCTTGACAACATATTTCAAGCGCAGAAATCCATAGAGCAACGTCTATAGGATATTCAACATGAGTCAATTATATCTGGTCACATGGAGGCATTGCAACAGGAGGAAGATTGACTTAAGCAACAGGTTGAAGAACGACACAAAGAGGAGACAATCCTTTGGAAGCATAAATTCCATGTACAATGGCTCAAGGAGGGAGAAAGGAACACAAAGTTTTTTCATCGAACAATGATCCACAAAAGTTACATTGATCACATCGCAAAACTCGAAGATGCACAAGGTAACACAATTCTAGACCATGAATAAATAGAAACATATCTCGTAAATTCTTATCACGAGATTCTTTTATAACCACGCATTGATATAACATCAACTATTAGTCATATAATTCAGTACATTCCAACTGCAACCCCACCTAAAAAGAATCAAGTCCTAATGAGACATATCATGCAGGAAGAGGTGGATCAAGCAGTCAAGGACATGTCCCTAGGAAAATCACCTTGTCTGGAGGGTTTCACAATGAAATCCTTCCACCACTATTAGCAAATGATACGATAAGAGGTTTGGAAATTAGTATAGGAATCCTGAACTTCGAGCCAAGTTCCCTCTACCCTAAATTCCACTATTGTCAACCTCATACCCAAGGACGAATGAGTTACCAACCCAAATCATTTCAGGCCAATAGCAGTCTGCAGTTTCATCTACAAAATTATCACCAAGGTCATTTCTCTTGTCCTTTCATATCTCCTACTGAGGGATTATTTCCCCCCAACACAACTCCTCATGGTGAAAATCATCACTTGCAATATTAGAGGCCTGAGTGGAATATCCAAATAAAGGATTGTTTGTAACTGCATGAAGGCCGAGCATCTGTACATTTTCCAACTACACGAAACCAAATGCACAAGAGAAATAAGAGACGAACTATTCAAAAGATGTTGGCATCACTGCAACTTTTTTTTATACTGACTCGAAAGGTGCATCAGGAGTTTTATCCATCCTATGGAATCATGCCTCAGTTATTTTTGACTAGGCCTTCTCGACTATAAGTACCCTCACGATACAATATTGATCCATTGTATCCCGCAAAGAAGGAGTAATATTGAATGCCTATGGTCCTTAGAACAATCAAGAGAAAGATCATTTCCTCAATATCTTATCCTGTCTAGAAGCTGTAGTTGGCCACACGCGCTATATATTACGAGGTGACTTTAATATCATCGTACAAAAAAGTTGCGGTGACACCAACATCTTTTGAATAGTTCCTCTCTTATTTCTCTTGTGCATTTGGTTTCATGTAGTTGGAAAATGTCAAGATCCTCGGCATTCATGTAGTTACAAACAATCCTTTTTTTGGATATTCCATTCAGGCCTCTAATATTGCAAGTGATGATTTTCACCATGAGGAGTTGTGTTTGAGAAATAATCCCTCATTGAGACGTTGGATCTGTCTTGATTTAATCATGTAATTGCCTACCTCCTTAATGAGTTGTTGGGAAATATTTTTTCCCCGTCGTTTTCCTTCTTTAGGATTCTTTCTAGGATATGGGTATGGACATATGCCAAGTATTGATGTATCCCCACATTTGGATTCGATGAGAACCTTATGGAGTTTTCCGAGCTACTCGACTGGTATAGTTTGTATATCGAGTTTATTCAGTGCGTCCTCGAGTTTGTCTATATCTATTTCTACTGGTTCTTTCTCATTTATTTGCATCGTGGTATCTCCTCCTTCCTCAAAGTTCTTTCCTCGCACTGTTGCCACGAGGGAGTCACTTTGCATGACTTTTTCTAGAACTGGATATGGGTCTTGTTTCTCCTTTCCTTTTTCATTGTGCGGATCCATTGATTTGTGAGGATTCTTTACCTCTTCTTCCCCAGAATCCAAGATGTTTCTATTGAATTTCTTTGGACCTACATTCTAATTGGGTTTTTCGGTGGTAGTTTCTCGCAGCCCAGAACTTGCGTGAAACCATGTATTTGTTTCTCTTCTACCACTGCTTGTGTTGGAGCATTGAGTTGACAGTGTGGAAAGAGATTCCCATGTTCATGACACTTCCTGCATCGAAAATGAATGTGTTTGTAGTCTATGGTCTCGATCGATTCTTCATCTTGGTCTTCCATTGTTACTCAACGAGCTAAGGCTTTGGAAATATCCATGTATACACAGATGCAGGCATACGACGTGTATCTCCTTTTCTTGGTGGCCTATGAGGATTTAACATATGGGCACATTGAGATTTACGAGGATTTATAATGATGTCGATTAATATTTTCTCAAGTTGAAATATAGGCACATTGCAAGCAAAGGTACTTGGAAAATAAAATATATACAAGCACACTGCAAGCAAAGGTCCTTGGAAAATAAAATATTACTTGAAAAACAGATAACCAAAAAATAAAATGATTGAACACTTGCTCAAAAGAGAATAATAAAAAAGATGTGGCAAGATCCTCATAATCAGATGACATTCTAACAAAATTGAGATCATCAAAATGATTAATTACACAAAATCATTACTTACACAGACCTACAATACTTTCAAAAGAAAATATACATAAAATAACATTTACTTGTCATTTCATACTCACTTTCAAATTAGCTTTAAACCGAGTAGTATAAATAAAGAATAATAATGTGTTGACATATAAGAATATAATGCAAAACTACCTATAAATAAAAATTTTTAAATGCAATAGAAAGCAACCAAAAAACAACATGGTATATAAATATAAAATATGCATTGCAGCACAAAGCAACCAACAAATCATGGTGAAGTACCACTACATAAGATTGAAATAATTGAAAGAAAATTTTGCACTTAGAAAATACCACAAAATACATAAAATAATCGAAAAACAGTTTGCAAGTAGAAAATACCTACATGGTTTAAAATGTAATCAAGTATTGTTTCTATTACTGAACAAGCCATTTACTTATGAATATAGAAATGAATTCAACATGCTAAAAAACTGAGAGGGTAATTGGATTCTACATAAATAATATCTTAAATCTACATGTCCAACAATTTATGACCAGATTTTGGACAAATATCTCCAAAAAAAAAACTTCATTTAGTAGAATCTTCAGTAACATTGCTTTTATAAGATATTTCAATTATCCCCATATTGCATACCGTTCATGGTCAGAAAAACATAAAAAAAAATGACAATATGAGAAAAACTGTAATAAAAAAATTTAACAATTTGCAAAATGAAATATTAAAAGGTTAAAATTTATATACGTAAGAACTAAAATTTAATCCCGTGAAAGACTGAATTAGTCACGTTGTTTACCCTATATATTCATGTGCAGTTATCTTATCCTTACAGATACTAAAACAC
>ML844505.1:37704-51878 GCA_009831015.1 Picea engelmannii | reverse complement strand
TTCTAGCCAGCCAAATAAACCAACTGACCAGTGGAGGAAGTAGTTTGTAGTTGTGCTCACTGGATGTCCAATGGTCAAATCATGTAGAAATGGAGGTCCCATTCCAGACAATGTTTATGTGTTTGTCCAGTGCAAGCATGTCCCAGACAAGGCGGGTGAAATGGCACTGTGTAAAGAGATGTTGGATTGTCTCTTCATCCCTGTAGCAAAGTTGGAAGATATTGGGGCTAGTCCAATCTTTTATTTGGAGGTTACCCCAAGTGGGGATTTTGTTTTCGACAGTTAGCTAGGTGAAGAGCTTAATCTTAAGTGGTATTTTCTAGTTCCAGAGGTGCTTATGCCATCCAAAGATGTTGTTTTGCCAGACCGTGTTTGCAATGGTTGAATACAAGTTTTTGACATATAAGTGGCTCAAACTGTCTCCTCCAGCCCACAGGAATTGATCCTCCACGTCATGTAGAAAAATGCCCACGCGAGTAAGTTCTAGGCAATAGTTTTCCCACTCCGCAGCCATATCAGTTGGTAGATCCAGTTCATGACAGGATTTCCAACTTGTTGTCAGGGTCCCGTGTTCGTTGAAATGTCTAGCTTGAAATAGAAAACAAGTATTTTTTGTATTTAAATGTGAAATTAAATGTGATGACAGAAAGGAGGCTTGGCTGAGTCCAATAATGCGGTCCCTATCGATTATGATAGAATGGCCAGAGCCCGGCTTCCAACAGATCCAATTTGTGATCCAGTGTGTCGAACTTGCAAGATTCCTCCAAATTTGAGAAGCAGTCCTTGTGTGTGGGGTTCCAGTACGAAGCCAGGAAGAGACATAGGTGTATGGTAAGTATTTGTCTTTGATGACAGAACTCCAAATGCCATTTGTAGTCAAAGTGCGCCAGAGGGAATTGGCGGCCAGAGCTTGGTTGAATTTGAAAATATTTATAATCCCCCATCCACCCTTGATTTTCGGTTTTGTCAGTGTTTCCCAGTTGCAGAGGTGTAGCTTGTGATGGTCTTTGTTTTCTGACCAGAGGAAGTTGTAGGTGAGTTTTCTTAGTTTTTCCAGGACTGGTGTGGGAATAGCTGCAAGCACCATCTAGTATATCAGTTGTCCTTCAAGGGAAGCTTTTATGAGTGTGTAGCGGCCTCCTATGGAGAGGCATCTGTTACACCAGTGTCCTACTTTTTTCCACCTTAGAAACTAGCCAGTCCCAGTCTGAAGCCTTGTAATGATCAACTTTAATGAAATAGCCAAGGTATTTGAATCCATGAGAGAGGTGGACGAAGGTATGAGGAAATATGACCTTTAGTTGATCCAAGTTTTGATCTTGTAAGTTGGCGTAATGGAATGTCGATTTGGACCAGTTGATTTGTAAACCCGTAGTGCAACAAAAAATCTTTAAGAGTCCAAATATTTCCCTCCATTCAAGTAAACTGGCATTGTTCATTATGAGAACATCGTCAACAAAGAGGAGGTGTAGGATTTTTACTAACCTTGAGACTTTGATCCTTGTAATCCTACCTTATGCTTGGCTTTTTTTGAGGAGACTTAAACCTTCCATGACCAAAATGAATAAGAGCGGAGATAGTGGGAAACCCTGTCGTACGCCTCTGCCACTGTGGAAGAATGAGGAGGGTTCATCGTTTACCAGTACTGCAAAATTTGCACTTATGACGCGACTCATTATCCATTTTAAAGTGGTTTGGCTGAATCCGATCTGGATTAATAACAGTCCGAGGAAGTCCCAGTCTATGCAATCGAAGGCTTTTTTTAGATCTAGCTTGAGGATGAGAGCACGAGAGTTTTTATGATTAATGTTGTGTATCAATATTGAGCGGTGCCAACAACATCAAGGATTTGTCGGCCCTTTAAAAAACCTAACTGTTCTGCTTACAATGAACGCGAGAGGTTGGGTTTGATTATGTTGGTGATGATTTTTTAAATAAGCTTGTAGCAAAGATTGCAGAGTGAAATCGACCTATAGTCATCGAAAGTAGTCGGGTTATTTGCTTTCAAGATAAGAGTCAAGAAAGTTGAGTTTAGTGCCCTAGAAACCTTACCATGTAGTATGGAGTTTTCTACAAGCTTCAGAAGCTTTGTCCCCACCAAATCGAAGAAATGCAGGTAGAACTCGACGGTCCAGTCATTAGAGCCTGGGATTTTATCCGTTGAGAAGGATTTTAAAGCATTCAGAACCTCCTGTAGAGTGCAAGGGTTTGTCCAGGGACGTGGAGTCCTCTATTGTGACCAAGAGAGGGAAGAGTTGAGCCACAATAACATGGTCTTGTAGAGTGGCTTGTGGCTTTGCCTCGTTGAAGGATTTAAAGAAACTAGAAGTTGTTGCCTTAATTGCTAGTTGTCCACTATGTTTTGTACCCGCTTCATCGAAAATATCCCATAAATGTTTTTTTGTTTCTGGATGAGCTTGTGTACTGATGGAAAAATTTGTTGTTGAGGTCTCCACACTTTATCCACTTTACTTTACTCTGTTGCCTCCAAAGAGCTTCATCTACAAGCAATATGTTGTTCCTCTCAGATTCAAGTAGTTTTAATTGCGGATGCCTGATCCCAACATGCCCATCCTGAGGATCGATTTGATGTAGATCTTTAATGTTTTGCTCCAACGCCTGTAGTTTGTGTAGCGTGTGTCTCCTATGATGAGTAACCCAAATTTTTATGTGGGATTTTAAGTGCTTTAGTTTCCAAACAAAATGTTGTTGTATTCATGTTTCTCTCAGGAATAAGGGGTCTTTCCAAACAGAATTTACAATAGCAATGAAACCTTACTCGACGAGCCAACGAGAGTTTAATTTGAAAGGAAGGGAAAACCGCATAGCAGGTGAGCCGAAATGTAGCAGGATCAGGGCGTGGTCTGACAAATAAGGTGAGTCCGCCCAAGATCTGATCCTGTTATCAACTGTAGCAAGACTTTCTGAAATAAAGAAGCGATCAAGTCGCTTTGTGATGGACTCCAATCCCGCTCTGCCATTGCGCCAAGTTGGTGCCAACATATCCAGATGGAAGTCAACCAAACCGTGTGCCATGAAAAGAGAGTTAAAATAATCAGCCAAGGGGTCCTGGGTGGTAGAGGCTCCCCAAAATTCACTCGAGTTGATGGTGAAATTTAAGTCACCAACAATGATCAAATTTGTGAGATCAAGTAGGCCGTTGGACTCCACTTTATCCCAAAAAAAATTCATGTGTAAGAAAGGGCCATAGGTATTGAGTAAGTTAATCTGTTGGTTGTTCCACCAGTAGGATTCAGATAGAAGAATGTCACCACAACTCATAAAGGGAGCTAAGTCAAATTTTGTAACGTCCCAAGTGGCAGCTAATCCTCCAGAGTTACCCAATGAGTTTACAAAGCAAGTGTGCCAGTCTGGTCGAAACTTGTTCATAAATAACATGGCTTTTTGTCCATCAACCAAGGTTTCTTGTAAGAAGATAATGCCTGGGGAAGTACAAGAGAGTAGTCTTTTGAACGCAGAGGATTTAAGGGCCCCCCCTACCCCTCTGATATTGAGGGAGAGCAAGATCATTATTTGGATCTCGCTAGGGATTTCATGCCTCTAAGCACCCCAATATCAGTGTGTTGAGAAGAAGAATCTGTGGAGAAAGGTAAAGTATGCCCCTCGTTGCGACGAGCACTTCTTGTTTTTATCGGGGAGTGTTCATAGCCAATTCCTCTTGACCATGTGTGTGTTTTTCCCTGATCCAATCCTAAAGTTGTCGAGTGTCCCAGGATCCCCTCCACGTAAGGTGTCTTGTGGACCGACTTCCCCAAATAAGTGGGTAAGGGAGGAGTGAGGACTTCTTTGTAGGACGGGAGGAGTGAATCCAACATTTCATTGAGTGTAGTGTCCCCTGGCTGAGTTTCACTAGTGCCCGACATCTAGTGATTCGATCCATGTTCATGGGGCGCAATATCATGGCTCACAAACTCCAAGGGTGAATAGGGGAACATGACAGGGGGAGTAACCCTCGAGGTGGAGACCCAAGGTTTGGTAGTAGGCGGAGGCACAAAAGTTAGTGGGGTCAAGTTGGAGGTTACATGTGTAGTTTTTGTGGTTGGTGGAGGATTCGATTGGGTGGGGTCTGTAGTAGGAGTGTAGGGAGGAGAGGTCACAAGGTGGGTCGGGTGCTCATCTGGAAAATAGGCGGAGAGGTGTATGGAGGGGGCATCCGAAAAATGTACAGTTTGTGTGGGATCGGGCCGAGGAGAGGTAGCACCCGATACCCAAGTAGGGGCAGAGTCCAATAGGTCTTTTTCCCTAGAAGTAAGTGAGAAGAAAAGTGTGGGGAAAATGGATTTGAGCTTACCGGTGATAGAGTTTGAGACAAATGGTTCTCTAAAGTTCGGTAGATTTAGGAAGGAAGGCTGTGTGTTCACATTCGAGGAGTCCATCTTGGTGGAGAGGTCGAGCATTGTTTCCTCCGACTGTTCCTCATCCAAGTGACCCGAGCAGATGTTTCTAAGGTGGCTTGCTTGCCTATAGAGTGTGCACCTTAAGGGGATGCCAAGATAATTCAGGTTATGTCGGATGAGTTGTCCTCTCCAATCAATGTCGATGGTTTCTAATAGTCCATCATGTATATCAATCTCCACCATGACTTTTTCCACCTTCTTTTCCGAGCCTGTGAGTGATAGAGGGTCTACACAAATGAAGCGACCCAATGTATTACCAATGGTCTCGAGAGATTTCAGGTTCCAAAAATGTAGTGGTAGTCTAGGGAGAAGAACCCAGAAATGGATCTGTCGAGAATAGTCCTATGAAGGGTTGACACTGGTCTGCCATTGTTTGAGCATAAGACTACCTCCATCCAAGGTCCAGAGCCGCTCCAGAATGGAAGTGGAGTCCTCCGGTGTTTTAAATCGGAAGCAGAGCCAACCTCATGTCAGGTGGGATATCTCTAGAACATAGCCCAGCAATGGCTGCCAGGTTGTTTGCACCCACACTGCTAGGTCAGATCGACATAGGTGTTTGTAAGAGATTCTGCCCACTAAAGAACATAGGCTTAAAGAGACCAAGTCCTCTAGAAATATCATTTTCGAGGACCGTTTTCCTCTTTGTTTTTTTTGGGCACCAAGGTCTAAGTTGTGTTTTAAAATCGTCGTTAGATGTGGCACCGATCGAACGTTTGAGCATGGGAAAACCTATAGATCTTAGCTGTGCAGAGGGAGTCTTTTCCCCACGATGGGTAGGAAAGATAGGTGGATGAGCCGATAATGTGCTAGGGAGAGTAGAAGGGGAGAATGCCTCTGTGGGTGTCTGTGCAGAAGTCGTGAGAGATGTCGGGCGGGGTGGGAAAACCGTGGAGGATGGGTGAGTGAAGTGTTCGATAAGAGGAGGTTTCGAGGGGTGTGGTGGGTAGGGAGGTGGGGTTAGTGAGGGAGTTGAGAGATAGTTGGAGGAACAACGTTGAAGAGAGGTCCCAGACTGATGGGGGGAGGTATGCGCAAGTCTGACAAGTTCATCCGTCATGGTGAAGAGGCCCTCGCTGTTCCAGAGGGCCTCATCAACTGTGCCCATTAGTGCGCTGACATCTCTCTCCATCAATGTGAAACTCGAGGGTGAATAGTTCCTCTGTGTAGTGTGACAGTGTGTGGCAAAGTGAAAAGTTGATGGTGTAACTAGAGGTCAGTGACCAGTGTGAAACTTGAGGGTGAATAGTTCCTCTATGTAGTGTGACAGTGTGTGGCAGAGTGAAAAGTTGATGGTGTAAGTAGAGGTCAATGTAGTGAGTCTAATGGTGTGAAAGAAGTTGAGAAATAAAGTGAGTTGGGTGGAAGACTGCGTCGGGTAAAAAACCAAAGAGGGGGCTACGAGTAAGGTGATCGGTTTATGAAAGCTATAATCCTCAAATCCCACCAAGTATAAAAATTACTTACCGATAACATAAAAACCAATAATAATAAATTTAAAAACTTTTATAAACTAACCTTTTATAAAAATAAACTTACGGATAACCTAAAAACCATTAATAATAAATTTAAAAACTTTTATAAACTAACCTTTTAATAAAAATAGCATAAAAACCTATTATCAATCAAACTAACCCTTTAAAAACAATAATAAACTTTTATATTCACATGAATATATAACCAAAATTACTTTAAATACTTCCTCTCTCCCTTTCTATCTTCTTAAGTTTCTAATATTCAACTTAAATTATTAAACTATTTACTAAATATAAAGAAAAACCGATCAACTAAACTAAAATAATAATCAACTTAATTTATTAAACTATATAATAAAAAGAAAAACCGATCAACTAAACTAAAATATTTAATTATTTTGAGATCTAAACACTTTTAAATAAACAGCATGATGACGTGTATGATGAGAGAATAATTGAATTCCCTCTTGAAACTATTATAATTTCAAAACTGAAAGCATTTTAACACGTGTAAAATTGGAATGTGGGTCATTAGCGCTATGATATGTTATTCTCATGTCCTTTCCTATGTGGGGTTAAGAAATATCATAACCTACTTCCCTAACCCTACCTACCCCACTCCACCCCACCCATCTTAATCTAAGGCTTATCCAAAGTCTCTACCCATGTTACCTACCACTTCAACACTGGCACGTTTCTGTACTAAAACAACATCTACTAACCACTTTATTCAAACCATGGTATAGCCAAACCATTCATAATGAATTAAATTAGCATTTACTAACCACTCTATACAAACCATGGTATAGCCAAACCAGTCACAATAACTTAAATGCACATATTTTATATATTATTAAACCATATAAATATAAATGACAATGCCAATGTTCATCCATATGGGAGTCTTGATATTATTTATTATTATTATGATGGAGTAACCTTAAAGATAGAATGAATAAAGCAGGGAGAGGAATCACATTTTTCAAATTAAAGATGAAATCAATAAAGTATGAAGAAAGAATCAAAATCACATTTTTTAAGGTATTAATCTTAATGTTATACATTTTAATTAATTTTAATTTATGGTACTTTGTTGTTTTTGGATGGACTTGTTTCAACGTGTTAATAGAGTAAAGCATTTAATGAGTGTACAATATTATATTTTAAATTTAATGAAGGTATTGCTTTTTTTTTTTCCATGAAAAAATTCTCTCGGTTTTATATATGATATAAAAATATTTTACAAAGAGATAAACTACAATGAGTATATTGTCCGGGTTCGAAACACCAGCAGTGAGTCGATCGATGTAAATAGACAGGAATAAAGAAACAACCCAGCCACCTTAAAAACACTCGGCCCACGAGAAAAACAGAGATAACAAACTGTAGGTAAGAGTAACTAAAACATCTCTCGGGAGGCAAAGTAAGTCTGTCAAAACTTCAGAAAGAAGAAACTGACCGCAGACTTATTCTCAGAAAATGCTAAGGGAGGTTGATGGATTCACTGTCCCATTTTCACAATGGAAGATCGTGAGTTTTCCTGCCACCTCGGATAGAGCTCTCTTTGATAGAGCGTCCGCTTCACAGTTGAAGGATCTTGGAAAATGCTGAAAGGAAATATTTGTGAAGCTTTTGGAAAGGTCCAGAGTCTTTAATTTCCAACCCTCAAATTGGACGGAGTTAAGCACTGATTTTCGGGAAATCCAATTAATGATGACACTCGAATCACCTCGAACCAACAGATGAGTGAGGGACCAAGAGGAAGCAAGCGAGAGGGAGGCCCAAAGTCCCAATAGCTCCGCTTTGGTATTCGATCCCGGGCCACAGTTGAGAAACAATTTGGTGATTCTCGACTGATGTGTTTTGAAAAAGCCCCCAGCCCCGCAGCAAAGACCATTTGATAGGGCGGCTCCATCAAAACATGCAAGGGTGAAGCCATCCGGCAAGCTCAGGTCGATCTCTTTAATAAAAACAGGTTTAACAGAAGATGACTGCCAGTTGAACAAGGCGAGAATTCTGTGAAGAACTGCTTGAATGGAAGGTGCCCGGTCCTCAAACAGAGCTATGTTCCTTTTGATCCAGAGATTCCAACAGACGTGGGCTGCCAAGTAGATCGGAAAGGAGCGATTTAAATGCCACTCATGGAAACATTCAGATACAGTGCCCTTGCTCCAGAAAAAAAGGTAGATTGAGGTGCGAGAGAAGTTTGTGCCAAACTTGCATCGAAAATTTACAGTGTATTAGTAGATGATGTATATCTTCCGAAGCGCAGTGACAGAGTGGGCAGAAACCGAGCCCCTCCCAACCTCTCTGGCGGAGCAAATCCCAAGTTAAAATCTTTTCTTTGTCGGCTAACCAAACAAACAGTTTATACTTTAGGGGGACTTTCCAAAACCAAATCTGTTGGAACCAAGAATTAAAAGAACCCGGAATGAGTGGTAGATGGAGGGCCTCATAGATATTCTTAACAGTAAGGAGACCCGATGCATCCCCTCCAGCCCACATGAGAGAGTCTGGTTCAACAATGAGAGAGATGTCGGCCCACTTAAGTGCAGACGTAAACCTGTTCCAATCAAGTGCCCACAGTCCATCAAGAGCCAAATCACCACTGCCCAACCAATTATCCGGCCAAGAAGGGAACTCTGGCTGAGTTCTAACCTGAGCGAGATAGAAAATATTTAAAGTGCCAAGCTTCAAACACAATGCTGGAGGGAGGAGCGAGCTGTCCTCCAGGCCAATAATTTGATCCCGACCCAGCTTTATATCAGTGCCATTGCCCGGTTTCCAGCGGAGCCAGTGAAGAATGACGGGAGAGGAGGCAACCAGTCCCTTCCAGAAGGTGGAAGCCCTCTTTTGCAGTAGAATTGGCTTACGAATCCAGTCACAAAGTTTCAATGAGCCCATGTACTTATCAACTAAGATCCGATGCCAAATGCTATCGTGATTTACAACCCTCCAAAAAGAACTTGCCAGGAGGGCAGAGTTAAAAGTGGATAAGTCTCTAAGCCCCCAGCCTCCCGCCCTTTTTGATTTAGTCAAGGACGCCCAACTGCAAAGATGAAATTTGTGTTTGCTTCCATGGCCGTCCAAAGAAAGTTTGAAGAGAGTCTTCGCAGATTGTTGAGTATCTTTTTTGGAATTCTCGCCAAAGTCATCCAGAAAACCGCTAGGCTTTCCAGCACAAATTTAATCAAACTTAATCGACCCCCTATTGAAAGCCACTTATTACACCAAAATCCATTTTTTCTTTCAAAGAGATTTACGAGCCATTGTCAATCATCTGGAGTGCATGCTCCCATCTTGAGCTGAAAACCAAGGTACCTGAAGTCCTCACTGAGGTCAATAAAAGTGAAAGGCAAGGTGGCTTTGAAGCTAATAGGTTCAGACTCCGAAAGTCCCCAGTAGTAGACCGAGGATTTTGAAAAGTTAATGGACAGACCCGAGGCAGCGCAGAAGCAAGATAGCACATTCTGGATAATTGACCACTCTGGTAGAACAACAGTTGACATAAGAAGAACATTGTCAACGAACATGAGGTGGACAAGCTTAATAAACTTTGAGACTTTAATGCCGGAGATATTGTGTTCATTGAAGCTTTTGGAGAGAAGGAGGCTGAGTCCCTCCACGGTCAGAATAAAAAGATAGGGGGAGAGTGGGCATCCCTGACGGAGGCCCCTCTCACTATTGAAGAAGCTCGAAGCCTCGCCATTGATTATAACTGCGAAGTTGGCGCTTGTGACACAAGCTAGAATCCAGTTTGTAAGCTTTTCTCCAAAACCCACAGCATGTAGCACCAGCCTCAGAAAATCCCAATCAATCCTATCGAAGGCTCTTTTGAGATCAAGCTTCATGATCAACGCTTTTATATTTTGTTGTTTGATAATGTGGATGCATTCGTGAGTAGCCCCGATAGCATCCTGGATTCTTCTGCCCTTTAAGAATCCAAGTTGTTCCGCCGAAAGATGCCTGCTAAGAAAAGGCTTGATCCGGTTGGAGATGACCTTTGAGATAAGCTTATAGATGAGGTTGCAGAGAGAAATTGGACGGAAGTCGTCAAAGGAGAGTGGGGTTTTTTCTTTCGGAATCAGGACCAGAAAAGTAGCATTTAAGCTCCCAGAAATCTTTCCTTTTAGTCGAGAGTCCTCCACCATCTGTAGTAGATCCAAGCCAACCAGATCAAAAAAGTAAATGAAAAATTCTGATCTCCAGCCATCTGGGCCCAGACTTCTTTCTTTATTAAAATGGATCAGGATATCTTTGAGCTCTGAAAGAGTAACCAGATTAAAAAGCTCAGTAGCAGCTTCTGTAGTAATGAATTGAGGGAACATGCTTGCCGTTGAGGCCTTTTCAAGGAGAAGTTTACTGTTGGTGGCTTTGAATTGTTTAGAAAAATGAGCAGCAACCTCGGTCTTAATCGCTTCCTGCCCTCGAATGGTCCCAACCCCAGCACTGTCTATTGACCAAATTGTCTTTTTACTCCTGTTGTAACTAGCCACGTTATGGAAGAACTTAGAATTTGAGTCACCGCTCCTTAGCCATGTAGCGCGGCTAAGCAGTCGCCGGGCCTTTTCCTCATCACACAAAATGGAAGCTCTGTTAGATTCTAGGGATTTAAGGCGTGCTGCCTCCTCCTCGGTCAAGGCGACAGTAGAAGAAGAATGTAAGAGTGAAGTAATGTCCGACTCCAGCTGTTTCAAGCGAGCTTTTTCCACTGATTTTAGGTCCAAATACCACAATTTAGTTTTTGACTTTAGAGCTTTTAACTTCCAGGCAAGTCGCCTCTGTGGATTGGCTTCGGCAAGGAAGCAGCGATCCGTCTAGACCTTGTGGACTAAGTCCGGGTATTCCACGGAATGGAGCCAATGATAATTGAATTTGAAAGGGGTCGAACGATGCAGCACCAGGGGCAAAAGCTAAAGAAGGATCGGGGCATGATCCGAAATGAAAGGGTACTCCACCCAAGAAGAAGGAAAAAATGAAGTAGTTAGGAAAGCCTCGGCTACAAGAAACCGATCCAGTCGTCTAGCAATGGCCTCTTGTCCAGAGCGCCTGTTTCTCCAAGTAGGAACGAGACTGGAAGGCTGGACATCAAACAAATTGTTTGCTGCGAATAGCTCGCTGATGAAGTCAACTGTGGGACCCTGTGCGCTGGAACCACCCCAGTGTTCTTCAGCCGACAAAATAACATTAAGGTCCCCTCCAAGAATAAGATTTGGAATAGTGAGCAGTCCACTATCTGCCAGAAATTTCCAGAAGAGTGATCTATTTGTGCAGGGGCCGTAGACATTGAGGAAAGCCACCTCCTGACCAGTTGCTAGGAAGCGTCCAGTCAACAGAATGTCACCACTCGACATAAAAGGCCTCAGCTCAAAGAGCTCCAGGTCCCAGGCCACCAGTAAACCACCGGAGTTTCCAATGGAACTTGCAGCCGCTGTGACCCAAGTTGGACGGAATTGGTGAACGAAATCCCTGGAAATAAAATCAGATGTGAGGGTCTCTTGGAGAAAGAAGAGATCCGGCTTAGTCTTATCCAACAGTCTTCGGAAAGAAGCCACCTTGAGGGGGCCTCCGATCCCTCGTATGTTTAGGGAGAGCATAATCATTATTTTGACCATGCCAAGGCCTTCATAGCTCTAAGGGCCTTTCCTTCCAGCGAGGGAACATCAGATGAAGAATTCTTAATGCTCAAAAGATCCTTTTTCTTCTTGGAACTTCTCGTCTGTAGAGGGGAGAGATCAAATGCGATGCCTCTCGACCAAGCAAAGACTTTTGTGCTTGAATTGGAGGGCAGGGTGGAAGAAGATCCCGGATCTGAGGCTGGAGTGACAAGTTCTTTGCCTCTATACACAGGTCACTGGGATAAGTTGTTTGAAGGAAAAATGGGTGAGACCGAGGAGTTCAAAGTTTGCAGTAAGGTAACATCATCCTCCTCGAGTTGACTGAAACCTGGAGGTAGCTGTGTGGAAACGACTGGTTGTGTGGTGGAGGACGGGATTTCAAAGTGTGCATCACAAGAAGTGTGGGTAGGTTGTAACAACTCATCCGAGAGAGAAGGAGTATGAGAGGTTACGGAGAGGGAGGTTACCCTGGGCGAGATAGGTTCAGTCCGAGAGAGTAACCCGCTAGCTGGGAGGTTTGAAGAGGCTGTAGGAAGGGGGAGCTCTTCTGTAGTTAAGGGATCTTTTCCACTGTTGGAGGATGCAAGCCAAGAGTATCCATTTATGGATACCTTCTCGGCTTCGGATAGAGTTTTGAAAAGTGATGGGCAGAGTCAGCTCAGTTTTGAGCAATGGTCTCCAGGAAAGGGTAGGGAGACATGACAATCCAGGTAAGCCAAAGAAGGTTCCGCCTCCAAATAGTCAGGGGGCTTAAGGAAAATCTCATTATCATCGGAGGAAATAGATGGTAACTTACCCGGGCATGAGCTTCGAAGATGACCAGTTTCCCTGCAATGGTTGCAGCGGAAAGGGAGCCCGAGGTAGTCCAGCTTCTGTAAATATTTTCGCCCTCTCCAGTCGATCTCCAGTGTTTCCGACAGACCGACAGTGATATCTATTTCAACCAGGACTCTCCCCATCTTTCGCCAAGGACTGCTGAGTAGCTGGGTGTCAAGAGAAATGAAGGATCCTAGAGCGTTTCCGATAGCAGTTAAAGCTCCTTTGTTCCAGAGATACAGAGGAAGGGCGGGGAGGAGTACCCAAAGGTGCTTGAGTTGGAAGAACTCTGAGTCCGGATTGAACGCTAATCTCCAGCGTTTTAGCATAAGACTACCTGCACCGTAAACCCACAAAGATGACATTAGTAAGGAGGAGTCTTCTGGAGATTTGCAGAGGAAGCAAAACCAACCTTTTTTGAGAAACTGAACATCCGGTGAGTAACCTAAAAGAGGGAATCAATTACATTTAATCCAGTCCTCTAGTGGCTGTGGGCTCAGTCTCTTGTAGGATAAACGACCCACCAACGCACAGGCGACATCAAGTAGAGGTCTTCGAAACCCACTCCGTCCCCCAGGACCAACCGCTTTGGTCTTTTTGAAGATTTCCACACTTTCCGGCTACCAGAGCTTCGATGTTTTGTGGAAGCTTCTAAGTGATGGTCAGAAGTGTTTTGTAGCCCTTCTCAGAAATGTTTGGGTAAGGTATCAAGGTTTGGGTGGGGCCTGTCAGAAGGATGCAGAGCTGGTTTCGGATCTGTAGTGGCCGTCAGTGAGAAGGAAGGTTTTCCGGCAGAGTTCTCGGCGGGAACAATGGGTAAATTTGAAATAGAAGGCTTGGAGGGAAAAAGCTATCTCTTTGATTCGAGGGAATCCAGCTTGTCGAACAGTCCCACCTGTTTCCAGATGAGTTCGTCGGAAGGTTGCATTAGTGGATTTGTCAGCGAGTCCATTTTAAAAAGGCTGAGAAGAAACCAGTAAGTAGGCCCAGAAGGGTAGTCGGGAAAGGGAGTTACAAGCTAGAAGAAAAAACTGGAGATAGTAACAAGTCAGATGAGCAGGACCAATCAGCAAGAGACGTAAAAAACACTTGTTTTTGTCTTTACCTGGGCTAGTAGACCAACTCCAGGCATAAATTAGAAGCCTCGGGAGCTCAGATGGGCAGGACCAATCAACAAAAGGCTAAAAAGACTTGTTTGCCTTTTCCTGGGCAAGTAGACCACTCACCAGGCATAAAAACAGAAGCCTCGGGAGCACATGGAGCCGATACAGTCCAAAAACCAAGATAGGCGGGGGGCAGTAGGACGTATTGGGGCGACAAAGTTCAAAAAACTAGTAACAGGGCAGACAAGAAGGAGAGCAGTGACAACACTAAAAAAGAACACCTGAAATCAAAGACGCCAGGTAAAGACCGGGATGGTTAGTCTTTGATACTAGCTGTCTGGATCAGTAGATACGCAGAGAGGGGGGAGGTCAGGAGTTTGGAAGATCCAGGCCAATGAAGGTATTGCTTTTTCCTTAATATTAACTTAAGGAACATAGTTTAAGTGTGAGTTTTAATTTTTCCTCTTTCATTTATATTTACCTAATAATTAAGGTGTAACAATTTCTTCCCTTGGCAACTTTGGATTTAAATTAAATCATTTAATGAGTGTACAATATTATATTTTAAATTTAATGAAGGTATTTCTTTTTCCTTAAGTTTAACTTAAGGAAACTAGCTTAAGTGTGAGTTTTAATTTTTTCTCTTTCATTCATATTTACCTAATAATTGAGGTGTAACAATTTCTTCCGTGGACATTTTTTGTGAAAGTACTTGTGGGTAACATTGCCACCACTGGTGGGAATGCC
>ML844505.1:26659-37604 GCA_009831015.1 Picea engelmannii | reverse complement strand
CTCTTCAATTGAGCAAAACCCTGGTGAAGGTCATCAAAGGTCTACAGGCCTCTGTATCTTGTTTTCAGACAAGATCATTTGTTCTTCAACTCTTGTTTTTGGGTGTGAAGTTTGCCTTTTTCTTTGATTGTTTCTTTTCTTTCATTTTTCGTTTTGATTGCTATGAAGGGTGTATTGTTTGCGTGACTTTTGCTTAGGCTAGTTTGGTTTTCATTCGTACCAAGAAGATAATTGTCAAAAGATAAGCACTGTGTTGCATTCACCATCATTCATACGCAAACAATTAAAGATATCTTCATGATTGATTGAGCATATTAGAAGGCATGTGAAAGTTTAAGGATAATTAGGTGTTCGGTGCTTAAGCACTGAGCACCCCTTTTCTGTCTACCCATGAAACCTCCTGGAATCCCGAACTCTTGAAGTCTCGTAAGCTTTCCACGTGGCTCTGGCCTTCAGACCCTTTGGTCTCTCTACAACACTACACCCTAATTCTTCTGGTGCTCCTATCTCCCGAACTTCTGAAAAACTGCCAAGTAGCTCTGACCCTTCCAAATTATCCTCGATACCACACTCCAAACCTTTGGAGTCCCGGTCACATCACCAACCACTTTGGCTAGGCGAGCACATACCAGAGGCTGACATGTAGCAAGGGCCAAGGGTGACATGTGCCCTCATCAAGGGCTGACATGTGTCATGTTCTAATAGGCATAAGGGGTCTGCAAAATGTCCATATTATGGTGACACATGGCACCTTAGTTGCGGGTGCACATCACCCTGGATGATGTCAGTGAGCCACATAAACCCCATACAAATAGTGTTCTAATGTCCTTCAGATCTCACGGTCGAGATCTATCCACGTAGATCCATAGATCCACGGCTCTCATTGCTTCGCAACTATAGGCTTCAGAGCTTATCAACTCACCACATCTTGAATCCCCTGGAGTGTTAAGTCTCCAGGCTATAATATCTGGCACCATGTTTCCTCTACATATCAACGGTTGAGATTTACTTCTCCATTCGTGACTTCAGGACTCTTCACACTTCGAAGACTCTCGGCCAATTTCCTCTGAAGTGCCAAGTCCTCGAACTACAAGATCTAGTGACACATGTCTTTAACGATGGACAACTGAGATGGACTCCGACCTTCGGCACTCCAGCGAAGTGCACATTCACCAATGAGTCAAAACCTCTCGGGTATACTCGATCTATGGACACGTGTCCTGGTTGATGGACTGTTAAGAGGGGTTCTCAATGAAGTCCCCAGATTAACAGCTGAGGAGGATCCCGAAGGATCCAAGAATCGATGGTCCATGTCACTTCGTAAATTCGGCCTTCAAGAGTTTTGGAGGTGCAACACTTTTGTTCTCCTGGAGCGGTCAATGTCGGACTAACCTCGGTGTAGATATAATGGTCAAGGAAATTCCCGAGTGTCCTTAGATCTACGGCCCGCGTCGCTTCGTGACTGGTAAGTGGATTGGATTTTAACAAGGGGGCGAGTCTCACAGTAATGAGTAAATGACCGCTAGATGTCGGTTCGTCGTCAAGCCACCGATTCGACACGTCGTCTTCGACATAGTTTGGTCTTTGCAATACTTATTTCCCTAGGGCTCCAGACTCCCAGAGTCACGAACACTTAGCTCCCTCCGAACTTAACCCAAGGTTCTTAGGCCTTGGTTACTTGGAGCTCTGTCAAGCCCCAAAGACTACAATCATACCTCTTAGCTAATATTTGGTTAAGGTCGCAACAACCCAGAGCTCCAAAATACCAGAGTTCCTAAGCCATAAAGGCTTAGCTCCTTTCGGCTAGCACAGGGTTCCCAGACCTTGGTCATATGGGCCCTCTAATAAGTCTCGGGCGATAAGATCAACTCTTAGCCAAGATTTGGTTAAGGCCATGGGCAGGACCCTGTGGTCTCTTAGGCTATGAGTTTGAAGGAAATTCCCTCAACTCACATAACTTAGGTTCTAACACGGGGAAAGGCACTTTCGAAGGATCAACAAAACTATAGCAGTCCCGTAGAGTCTACCTCAACTCTAGTACTATGAAGTTAATCCCTGGGAAGAATACCTTGAGGATTTCCCAACCAACCCATAGGTCACACCAATCATCTTATAACCATTCGAAGGCAACAATTTACAAAAGAACATTAAGCATTTTCCTTATGAATCAAACACTACAAATGTTATTCACATACACAAACATTCAAATCATACATTCCAATTTAAGTGCACAGGGAATAAGAAGTACTTAGCTATTATAGGCTACATCCAACCAACTGACTGTGGATGTTCGCCTTTCCACCCAACCATAGGCTCAAAGGCATTAACCCTTAGCACTTTGGCCACCCCTGTGCCAAGCCATGATATCACGAGGGAAATTTATGTTGTTTCTCATATATCCTCTCTTTGTCACAGCAAACCTACGAGGTTTATCAGATGCTTCCTCATCATCAAGCTCGTGGCCTTTGTCTTTTCTTCTTCATATTCGGTTTGTGTGTTCCCCTCTGTGCATGCACTCTTGTCTGGTGTCTCTCTTACTCCCTATCGAGCCTCACGTGCCTCCCTCTGATGTCTGCATGTGTATCTCTTTTTTCACACCTTCCCCAAGATGGTTCTTGACCTATATGGTTCCTTCTATCAGAAGGAAACTTGGGTCAACCTGGGTCTGCAGGACTCTGTGGTACTACGGGATGACAGTCTCATGTCTCCTCAGCCAGACCATGCTTCCATTCATGGGGGTGGTTGATTATTCAACCACCAGTCCTTCCTTCATTAACTGATTCCTCTCCTTGGGATCCAGAGGGAGTTTATTATTCCCAACAAGGGGAAATTTGGGGTCATTTTCCATAATGAACCATCTCTTATAGTTTTCCCATTATTTCCTCTAGTGATATCATGGCTAGTACTTCAAGGCTTCACCCCCACAGTCAGTTGTTAGCAATCTAAACAAAATACATTTACATTATTCCCATGCCATAGCATGGTAATCCTAATTAATGATTAATTACAAGTTGGGGGGAACAGGGGTATTACAATCCCCTCCCCCTTAAAAGGAACATCGTCCTCGATGTTATTTCTCAGTAAGACCTATCATGCCTTTCTCATTTAGTTGCTTCAGAAGTCTTGACCCTCTTTTTTTATCATTCCCTTTTCATACTCTTGGCCTTCTTCACCTATCTTCACTAGTTCTTGGACATCAAGCACATTAATCACAATTTTCATGCTAAAACATATTTTTGTTGTATAAAATTCAAGAAAATTTCATAACTTAGCATAATACTCATCTGTGCAGTTTGTGGATTTATATCCACGTGGTTGTCTTGTTTTCTTGGCTCATTGTTTTTTTCCGGACATACCCATTTTGTGCACGATCCCAATCAATAGTGTATGAGATTTGTCAAAGTCCCTTCTTCCTTGCAGTCACTCA
This sequence comes from Picea engelmannii, assembly GCA_009831015.1. Lineage (NCBI taxonomy): Eukaryota > Viridiplantae > Streptophyta > Pinopsida > Pinales > Pinaceae > Picea > Picea engelmannii. The sequence continues at coordinate 34,177 of ML844505.1, read as the reverse complement.
CCCTCCAAGCCTAGGCTCAAGCATCCCCTTCTCTGCTATACAGTTCCTTGGGTGATCCATCTTGCCTTGCCAAGGATTTCTCGCACAAGAAGAATTTTAGAGACTTCATTGAGCCTTACAGTCGGGGCATCCCTCAGACTTGCTCTACCGAGGCATCCCTCCGACTTGTGTTACCACAACACAACGTGTTCTAGGGAAATCATGGCTTACCACAGGGTTCTCATGTCTCAACAATAGCCTATGTCATGCTTTCTAGCTTGACCACCTTCATCTGTCCTCCCCAGACAGATCTGTTTGTCTTACATGTATTACAAGCACACATAATTATGAGATATCATCATCAATTTCAAATTCAGAATTTTTATTACAAATCTATCACCCACATATTTTCCAAATTCCATATTTAATTTTAGATCTGTTCCGCACAAGAAACAGATTCATGATCATGGGACTTTCCTTCCCATAGAAGTTTGGCTCAGCAGGAAATTGGTCTTCATTATGGGTTTTCATCACAACCATATCCAAGACCCTTTTCTTCCTACAATTCATTCTTTATACAACCAAACAAATAGTTAGTTTCTCATGTGTATGTATATATATATATATATATATATATATATATATATATATATATATATATATATTCTCACAACATATTTAGAATGGCATCACAAACATTTCCTAACTTGTGTGTTCTAACAATTGCATCACAGCTTCATATAAACATGAATGGAAACCTCATTCCTTACCTATGCATCATTTCAACATACCAAACTTTTCAAAATGTGATTCAACATTAAGTGAACTTAGTCCAAGGTGCCAATATCCATGGCCACATTCACATACCATGCACACTTGTGTTGATTTCAAGTTTGCCACACTTTATGTCAAGTACTTTGCCATGGTGTGCTGGAGCTTAGCCAAGTTCTTCACCATATGGCTTATTCATCTTCGTTCATTGTTGCAATAGGGTTATGCTTCTGACTATAGGATGATCATGATCCCATATCAACACATATGAAACCAAAAGTTTCTCTTGAGTGCACCCAAGCATTCTTCCTTCAATAGTAACCAGGGTGCCAATACTCATGGCCACCCAATTTTCTCTTTTTCTTTAACACCTCTACCATTCATGTAGAGTATTGGAAGGTCCTCCTTCCTTAATGGGCAGTATGTTACCTACCCTCTTATGCAATCATGCATTTCCTCAATGTATTCGATGCAAGGTGCTAACTATGAGCACCTTTATTCCCCATCTCCCTAGATTAGTCATTGTACCCATGGTACTCTTGACTTCTGCATTTTCTTGCAAGGATTATAACTCATCTTTGGTTGGCATGGACTTCCTCTCTCTATTATTCGGTTTCTTTTACTTAATCATACCCTACTTGGGTATCAATGGCATACAACAACCACTTCCAAATTATGTGCATATCATTAAGATAATGAAATCTTTTCAGAAGGGGTTCTTACCAAATCCCTTCACACCTCATGCCACATAGGTATGAACATTCTTATACCTGCTCTGGTTGTTAGCACCCTCTTTGATATTACCTCGTAAATGGTGCTTTGTGGAGACTTTTAAAGTCCCTTCAACAATATTTTAAGAACAACCTTCTCATAGTTATCCTTTGCTTGAGGTTGTCCATCATTAGCAATTGTCTCTCTCAACAATTCCAATTTCTCTCTACACATGACACACATCATAAATGTGTTAGTCATTATGTAAAATAAAAATGCAAGTATCATAGCTTTCTAGTCAATAAAATATTTTCACACGTCATGTTTCCAATTTTCTCTTATCCCAAAGAACACATTAGACAACAAGAAAGGAGTTAGGGGATTCTTCCCTTTTTCCAACTTCTTTTTACACCACTTGAGGTTTTCAGCCTAGCTGAGTTATTTCTAAGGCCTCACTGCCTTTTCTTAACATGGCTTTAACCAAGCCTATTCATTTAAACATACTCATTTATTCATTCTCCCTTTTCCAGCTATAATTGTTCTCACGGTTGCTCATCTAAGACCTACAACTCTGTAAGCAATTCAAAGTTCTTAGGGTGGAAAAGTGTTCCTCCTTTTTCCTTTTCTTTGCTTTTGCAATTACTCCATGTTGGGATCTTCCTGCTCTTTTCCTTGAGCAGCCTTGGTTAGGCCTCACCCCTAACATTTTTGGATACAACAACATGCTTTACTAGCAACTTTTGCTCACAATGAAATGTGAACTGTGCATTCTACACATTACCATTCAGTTATCAGAATGGTCAACATTCATTCATTAGTCTTATGCTCATACATTTTGTTGCAAAATGAAATCGAGAATTTTATATATATATATATATATATATATGCTTGCAACCCATTGCTCAATCTCCATCAATCATTAAGGTTGTGATTGTGTTCTCCTGACAGAGTCCTTACACAGTTCCTTCATAGGGAACTCCTTCAACATCCAACTTCCTTATTGCATATCCTTCACTATATGTGATAGCCTCAACCTTGAGTTAGTTCAGTTGTTTATCAAATATACCATAAGGAATATACACATGCATCTTTGTTATGCATCCAGATTATTTGTCCTCACATATTCCTTGTTAACTTACATCTATGATGCACTTAACCACATGCACAATCATAAATCATTTAACTTATGATTGTTCACAATTGTTCTCATGCAGCCCTCAAAGGCTTAATCATGTTGCTTTTTGTCATGACAACAGGGTATCCTTGCTCCCTTACTCTTTCATCTATTTATGTTAGTCTTTCCTAAGGGAATGAAACACATTCCCCTCGAGCTATCATTCAAAACAAAACTTTCATGATTCTTTAGAATGGAGTCAACCATGCATCCATGGTATTCATTAAACTTTGGCAAGTGAAATTCTTGCCTCACATTCCACTCATCACGATAGTCATATTGTGCCTTTTATATGCATATATTCATACATCGTACACGTGCATTGCTTGCACCTTTAATATCATTCATACCTAATTGGTATTAATATCAGTCTTTATGTCAAGAAGCCTCACAATGCATTAACCCCATGTCCTCAAGCATATACAAACATAGCCCAACTTTCATCTAGCAAGCTCATTGCTTGCACCCATTCCATGTCATACATGCACATGGACATATCATACTTCCAAATCCTCCTCCCAAGGATATTGTTGCCATCCTTATGACAAGCCTCATAGAGACACTCAACACTGAGCTTCCCTCTCAACTGAGGGTTTGTAGTCATATTAGTCTTTTAAGCATGTATACACATATATGTAGGTGCATCTCTTGCACCCCTTTTACATTAATATTTTAGTTTTTAATATTAGTGTTCTTTAGTGATAGATTACAGTCACTCATATGACTAGTCTCACAGTCATAATTCATACTGATGTTGCCCCTTCTACATGGCAATAAAAAACAAGGGTCACCTTTTTCCTTTATATTGTAAAAACCTTCCATAATTCAGAATTCATATGGGTAGTTATTGTGCCACTCAAGGCAGTAAGATAACCACTTCTAGTCTCTTCTTCATGCCTCAATTCACTCTTGGTCAACAAATCTTTACAAGGGAATCTCTTCCTAAACTCCCTCTTATAGATATTTGTGTATACCAAGACATATCCATATGCCTACCATCCACCTCTGGATGTCAATATGATCCACTGGTCATCCAAAGGTGTTTAACGCCTCATTAATCAGACCTTACATCGGTCTCTCATAAATCCTTACAGTCCTATCGTATTAAGGCAATAGGTCGCAACATTATCAACTTTCATTCTTGCTGTTAATTCCTACTGTCATAAGGTCATCCTCATCTAAAAGGTCCATTAGTAGACCGTACCTTACAACCCACCATGGGTTATAACATGCCTAATTTACATGTTCAATATTTTTCCATATGCATTCTTAAGCATGGACATGCTCTTGAGTTGACATGGATATATACTCCATTAGCATAACCATGAGCTTTTGAACTTGCTCTTGTCGATTCATCTCTACCTTCATGAATGTTTTTCTCAATCTATAGTGTTCCTTTTTACTTGCTCACTGGGTTATTCTAGCAACAAATTTCATTCATTATAGGTCAAGTGATTTAACCTTACCATTTCCATCAATCCTTTGATCGTGAGGGGTCATACACATATACTGGGTTTAATACTTTATTAAAAAAATAATTATTACTACTATGGATCCTTTCAATCCATTCACATCGAAGTCTTGCTATTAATGCTCATCAAGATAATCTCATTCATGTAGGATTGGCCATTATTTTCAAGAAGAAACGGTAGGCTTCCTTTGCCACAGACTAGCATGATTCAATGTCGTTGGGTAAAATCCCAACTGAATTTTAAATCTGCATCCTTCTACTCAAGGAACTTATGCAGATGATTTATGTTTGGCAGTAATAATCTCAACAAGCTCATCTTAGCCTTGGTAACGCAATCTTATGTCTGTACAACAACACGTACGATTGCATAGTGAAGTCAACTTGTTTATTTGGAAACATTAGAAACATACAATGTATATTTCCAAAACATCTATCAACAGTAGAAGGTTTCATTCCTCGCTTTAGTAGAGGTTTCATTCCTCTAATAATATTTTTATACGACTCGTGTGTGAGCCCAAGCAGGCCAAGTGTTGTTGCCATGCTCTGATACCAATTTGTAACACACTCGACTCCTAAATACTCTTTTAAGGGGTGGGGCATCATAATTTAGTTTTCATAAACCATGACACATCTTCTTTCTGGGATCTCCATCGCGTTCTACTCGTTCATATCTTTCCAACCATTGTCCCCACGCTCAAAACTGAGCTCGGGACTGGAAGAAATTCCCTTCCATAGTCCTTTGGGCACTTATTGTTCAAGGGTCATGTGACTTCTACGTGGATCTGACTCTTACGTATCATCATGGGTTCTCCGAAATCCTGGAGCTTCTAGCACTCCTAAACCTATGGTAGGATTCCATCCACCAATAAACCAATGGCGAATCTCCCTCCACGTCAACGCATATGATTAAGGATAATTCGACGTTCAGTGCTTCGGCATTGAGCACCCCTTTTTTGTCTACGCATGAAACCTCTCGAAGTCTCCTAAGCTTGCCATGCGACTCCGACCTTCGGGCCCTTCGGTTTCTCTACAATGCTACACCCTAAGTCTTCCTGAGCTCCTATCTCCCGAACTTTCGAAACACTGCCACGTAGCTCCGACCCTTCCAACTTATCCTCAACACCATGCTCCAAACCTCTGGAGTCTCAGTCACATCACCAACCACTTTAGCCAAACGAGCACATACCAGAGGTTGACACATAGCAAGGGCCAAGGGTGACATGTGTCCTCATCAGGGGGTGACACGTCTCATGTTCCAATCGGCATAAGGGGTCTGCAAAACGTCCATATTCTGGTAACACGTGAAACCTTAGTTGCGGGTCCACGTCACCCTGGATGACGTCAGTGAGCCATGTCAAGCCTAGACAAATAATCTTCTAACGTCCTTCGGATCTCACAGTCGAGATCTATCGATGTAGATCCATAGATCCACAGCTTGCGTTGCTTCACAACTACGAGCTTAGGAGTTTATCAACTCACCACATCTCGAATCCCTGGGAGTGTTAAGTCTCCTGACTATAAGATCTGGCACCATGTGTCCTCTACCTGTCAACGGTTGAGATTTACTTCTCTGTTAGCGACTTCGGGAGTCTTCACACTTTGAAGACTCTCTGCCAAGTTCCTCCGGAGTGCCAAGTCCTTGAACTACAAGATCTAGCGATGCATGTCCTTAACAATGGATGACTGAGATGGACTCTAGCCTTCTACGCTCCGATGAAGTGCACATTCACCAACAGGTCAAAACCTCTCGGATATACTCGATCCGTGGACACGTGTCCTAGTTGATGGACGGTTAAGAGAGGTTCTCAATGGAGTCCCCAAATCGACGATCCATGTCACTTCATAAATTCAACCTTCAGGAGTTTTGGAGGTGCAACACCTTTGTTCTCCCATAGCGGTCAACGTCGGACTGACCTCGGCGTAGATCTAATGGTCAAGGAAATTCCCAAGTGCCCTTAGATCTACGTCTCGCGTCGCTTCGTGACTGGTAAGTCGATCAGAGTTTAATGGGGGGTCAAGTCTCGTGGTAACAGGTAAATGATCACCAGCTGTCGGTCTATCGTCAAGCCACCGACTCAACAAGTCGTCTTTGACACAGTTTGGTCTTTGCAATACTTATTTCCACGGGGCTCCGGACTCCCGAAGTCCAAAACATTAGCTCCCTTTGAACTTAACCCAGGGTTCCTAGGCCTTGGTTACTTGGAGCTTTGTCAAGCCCCAAAGACTATAGTCATACCTCTTGGCTAAGATTTGGTTAAGTTCACAACACCCCGGAGCTCCGAAGCCATAAAGACTTAGCTCCTTTCAGCTAGCACAGGGTGTTGGGTATGTGTTATATTCTTTACATGAGTAGTAGTGTCTGAGCGTTTGCACTAGGCTCGCAGGGGAGTTAGAGGGGGGTGCAGGGCGGAGGAGCCTCACATGCGGGAGTTCGGGGGCAGCGCCCCCGAAAAAAAATTTCGCACCGGGACGACATATTTTCGGGACCACGTGATATTTAGGTGGTTTTTTGGCCCATGGTTTTTACCGATGGTTTTCTATTTCTAGTTAAGGAATTAGGGTTTTGGATTAATCTAGGTCATTGGGTTAGGATTTTGGATGTCGCTGGCTCCTATATGTATATTGTATTGTAAACAATGTAACACAATGTATGAATATAATATATGTTGGCTTTCCCGGTTTGGGTTTCCAGGTGAAAAATCTCTGTGTAATGTTTGTATTTGCCATTGTATCTTTTCTGTTCTTTTCTGAATATCAGTTTGCAATAGATATTGTACAAGGTTAGAATTTACATTTGGTATCAGAGCTTTATTGGCTTCAGGGGGACGCCTTTGTCGTCACGGGTTTGGCTCGGGACTGTGATAAGCCTTGTTACAGTGGGAGATCTGCGGTATTGTTTTTTCAGGTGAAAAGAAATGGCAAGCAATTCGAAGATGGAGATCGAGAAGTTTAATGGGAAAATCTTTGAGCTGTGGAAGCTCAAGATGGAAGATCTTTTGGTGGACAGAGATCAGTGGATCGCAGTAGATCCAGGTACTGCACCTACAGGAACTTCTGCAGATGATTGGAAAAAGACGGATCGGAAGGCAAAGAGCACAATTTGACTATGTCTCTCCGATTCAGTATTACTGAATGTGTCAGAGGAAGCTACAACCAAGGATTTATGGGAAAAGTTGGGGAAGTTGTATCAGTCTAAGTCCCTGGTAATTAAACTATTCCTGAGAAAGAAGTTGTATAACTTGAGGATGAGAGATGGAGACTCGGTGGCAGATCATTTGAACGCCTTCAATACTGTGGTAAGTCAGTTAGTATCTGTTGATATTAAAATTTCAGATGAAAATAAATGTATCAGTTTGTTGTGTTCTTTACCAGACTCGTGGGATAGTCTGGTTGTGGCCATAAGTAGTAATAC
>ML844505.1:0-11754 GCA_009831015.1 Picea engelmannii | reverse complement strand
CCCGTACAGAAGGTAAGACCACGGTCGTAAAGGCAGTAAACCACAGGCTTGGCCTGGGGACTTAATGCGTAAGGAGCGCATCGGGATTTGGAGGATCGCGAGTCATGGGGGTGAATGAGTTTTGACAATTGAAACCCTGAATCCCAATAGTGAACCAGGGATTGGCATTTCGCTAAGGCAGGTTTGTGGGAAATTAACCCAAAAATTTTAAATTATGATAGTGGATGTGTTACAACACAGCTACCTCTAGGTTTCAGTCAACTCGAGGAGGATGATGTTACCTTACTGCAAACTTTGAACTCCTCGGTCTCACTCGTTTTTCCTTCAAACAACTTATCCCAGTTACCTGTGTATTGAGGCAAAGAACTTGTCACTCCAGCCTCGGATACAGGATCTTCTTCCACCCTGCCCTCCGATTCAAGCACAAAAGTCTTTGCTTGGTCGAGAGGCATCGCATCTAATCTCTCCCCTCTACAGACGAGAAGTTCCAGGAAGAAAAAGGATCTTTTGAGCATTAAGAATTCTTCATCTGATGTTCCCTCGCTGGAAGGAAAGGCCCTTAGAGCTATGAAGGCCTTGGCACGGTCAAAATAATGATTGTGCTCTCCCTAAACATACGAGGGATCGGAGGCCCCCTCAAGGTGGCTTCTTTCCGAAGACTGTTGGATAAGACTAAGCCGGATCTCTTCTTTCTCCGAACACTGGGGTGGTTCTAGCACATAGGGTCCCACAGTTGACTTCATCAGCGAGCTATTCGCAGCAAACAATTTGTTTGATGTCCAACCTTCCAGTCTCGTTCCTACTTGGAGAAACGGGCACTCTGGACAAGAGGCCATTGCTAGACGACTGGATCGGTTTCTTGTAGCCGAGGCTTTCCTGACTACTTCGTTTTTTCCTTCTTCTTGGGTGGAGTACCCTTTCATTTCAGATCATGCCCCGATCCTTCTTCAGCTTTTGCCCCCGGCGCTGCATCATTCGACCCCTTTCAAATTCAATTATCATTCGCTCCATTCCATGGAATACCCGGACTTAGTCCACAAGGTCTAGACGGATCGCTGCTTCCTTGCCGAAGCCAATCCACAGAGGCGACTTGCCTGGAAGTTAAAAGCTCTAAAGTCAAAAACTAAATTGTGGTATTTGGACCTAAAATCAGTGGAAAAAGCTCGCTTGAAACAGCTGGAGTCGGACATTACTTCACTCTTACATTCTTCTTCTACTGTCGCCTTGACCGAGGAGGAGGCAGCACGCCTTAAATCCCTAGAATCTAACAGAGCTTCCATTTTGTGTGATGAGGAAAAGGCCCGGCGACTGCTTAGCCGCGCTACATGGCTAAGGAGCGGTGACTCAAATTCTAAGTTCTTCCATAACGTGGCTAGTTACAACAGGAGTAAAAAGACAATTTGGTCAATAGACAGTGCTGGGGTTGGGACCATTCGAGGGCAGGAAGCGATTAAGACCGAGGTTGCTGCTCATTTTTCTAAACAATTCAAAGCCACCAACAGTAAACTTCTCCTTGAAAAGGCCTCAACGGCAAGCATGTTCCCTCAATTCATTACTACAGAAGCTGCTACTGAGCTTTTTAATCTGGTTACTCTTTCAGAGCTCAAAGATATCCTGATCCATTTTAATAAAGAAAGAAGTCTGGGCCCAGATGGCTGGAGATCAGAATTTTTCATTTACTTTTTTGATCTGGTTGGCTTGGATCTACTACAGATGGTGGAGGACTCTCGACTAAAAGGAAAGATTTCTGGGAGCTTAAATGCTACTTTTCTGGTCCTGATTCCGAAAGAAAAAACCCCACTCTCCTTTGACGACTTCCGTCCAATTTCTCTCTGCAACCTCATCTATAAGCTTATCTCAAAGGTCATCTCCAACCGGATCAAGCCTTTTCTTAGCAGGCATCTTTCGGCGGAACAACTTGGATTCTTAAAGGGCAGAAGAATCCAGGATGCTATCGGGGCTACTCACGAATGCATCCACATTATCAAACAACAAAATATAAAAGCGTTGATCATGAAGCTTGATCTCAAAAGAGCCTTCGATAGGATTGATTGGGATTTTCTGAGGCTGGTGCTACATGCTGTGGGTTTTGGAGAAAAGCTTACAAACTGGATTCTAGCTTGTGTCACAAGCGCCAACTTCGCAGTTATAATCAATGGCGAGGCTTCGAGCTTCTTCAATAGTGAGAGGGGCCTCCGTCAGGGATGCCCACTCTCCCCCTATCTTTTTATTCTGACCGTGGAGGGACTCAGCCTCCTTCTCTCCAAAAGCTTCAATGAACACAATATCTCCGGCATTAAAGTCTCAAAGTTTATTAAGCTTGTCCACCTCATGTTCGTTGACAATGTTCTTCTTATGTCAACTGTTGTTCTACCAGAGTGGTCAATTATCCAGAATGTGCTATCTTGCTTCTGCGCTGCCTCGGGTCTGTCCATTAACTTTTCAAAATCCTCGGTCTACTACTGGGGACTTTCGGAGTCTGAACCTATTAGCTTCAAAGCCACCTTGCCTTTCACTTTTATTGACCTCAGTGAGGACTTCAGGTACCTTGGTTTTCAGCTCAAGATGGGAGCATGCACTCCAGATGATTGACAATGGCTCGTAAATCTCTTTGAAAGAAAAAATGGATTTTGGTGTAATAAGTGGCTTTCAATAGGGGGTCGATTAAGTTTGATTAAATTTGTGCTGGAAAGCCTAGCGGTTTTCTGGATGACTTTGGCGAGAATTCCAAAAAAGATACTCAACAATCTGCGAAGACTCTCTTCAAACTTTCTTTGGACGGCCATGGAAGCAAACACAAATTTCATCTTTGCAGTTGGGCGTCCTTGACTAAATCAAAAAGGGCGGGAGGCTGGGGGCTTAGAGACTTATCCACTTTTAACTCTGCCCTCCTGGCAAGTTCTTTTTGGAGGGTTGTAAATCACGATAGCATTTGGCATCGGATCTTAGTTGATAAGTACATGGGCTCATTGAAACTTTGTGACTGGATTCGTAAGCCAATTCTACTGCAAAAGAGGGCTTCCACCTTCTGGAAGGGACTGGTTGCCTCCTCTCCCGTCATTCTTCACTGGCTCCGCTGGAAACCGGGCAATGGCACTGATATAAAGCTGGGTCGGGATCAAATTATTGGCCTGGAGGACAGCTCGCTCCTCCCTCCAGCATTGTGTTTGAAGCTTGGCACTTTAAATATTTTCTATCTCGCTCAGGTTAGAACTCAGCCAGAGTTCCCTTCTTGGCCGGATAATTGGTTGGGCAGTGGTGATTTGGCTCTTGATGGACTGTGGGCACTTGATTGGAACAGGTTTACGTCTGCACTTAAGTGGGCCGACATCTCTCTCATTGTTGAACCAGACTCTCTCATGTGGGCTGGAGGGGATGCATCGGGTCTCCTTACTGTTAAGAATATCTATGAGGCCCTCCATCTACCACTCATTCCGGGTTCTTTTAATTCTTGGTTCCAACAGATTTGGTTTTGGAAAGTCCCCCTAAAGTATAAACTGTTTGTTTGGTTAGCCGACAAAGAAAAGATTTTAACTTGGGATTTGCTCCGCCAGAGAGGTTGGGAGGGGCTCGGTTTCTGCCCACTCTGTCACTGCGCTTCGGAAGATATACATCATCTACTAATACACTGTAAATTTTCGATGCAAGTTTGGCACAAACTTCTCTCGCACCTCAATCTACCTTTTTTTCTGGAGCAAGGGCACTGTATCTGAATGTTTCCATGAGTGGCATTTAAATCGCTCCTTTCCGATCTACTTGGCAGCCCACGTCTGTTGGAATCTCTGGATCAAAAGGAACATAGCTCTGTTTGAGGACCGGGCACCTTCCATTCAAGCAGTTCTTCACAGAATTCTCGCCTTGTTCAACTGGCAGTCATCTTCTGTTAAACCTGTTTTTATTAAAGAGATCGACCTGAGCTTGCCGGATGGCTTCACCCTTGCATGTTTTGATGGAGCCGCCCTATCAAATGGTCTTTGCTGCGGGGCTGGGGGCTTTTTCAAAACACATCAGTCGAGAATCACCAAATTGTTTCTCAACTGTGGCCCGGGATCGAATACCAAAGCGGAGCTATTGGGACTTTGGGCCTCCCTCTCGCTTGCTTCCTCTTGGTCCCTCACTCATCTGTTGGTTCGAGGTGATTCGAGTGTCATCATTAATTGGATTTCCCGAAAATCAGTGCTTAACTCCGTCCAATTTGAGGGTTGGAAATTAAAGACTCTGGACCTTTCCAAAAGCTTCACAAATATTTCCTTTCAGCATTTTCCAAGATCCTTCAACTGTGAAGCGGACGCTCTATCAAAGAGAGCTCTATCCGAGGTGGCAGGAAAACTCACGATCTTCCATTGTGAAAATGGGACAGTGAATCCATCAACCTCCCTTAGCATTTTCTGAGAATAAGTCTGCGGTCAGTTTCTTCTTTCTGAAGTTTTGACAGACTTACTTTGCCTCCCGAGAGATGTTTTAGTTACTCTTACCTACAGTTTGTTATCTCTGTTTTTCTCGTGGGCCGAGTGTTTTTAAGGTGGCTGGGTTGTTTCTTTATTCCTGTCTATTTACATCGATCGACTCACTGCTGGTGTTTCGAACCCGGACAATATACTCATTGTAGTTTATCTCTTTGTAAAATATTTTTATATCATATATAAAACCGAGAGAATTTTTTCATGGAAAAAAAAAAAGCAATACCTTCATTAAATTTAAAATATAATATTGTACACTCATTAAATGCTTTACTCTATTAACACGTTGAAACAAGTCCATCCAAAAACAACAAAGTACCATAAATTAAAATTAATTAAAATGTATAACATTAAGATTAATACCTTAAAAAATGTGATTTTGATTCTTTCTTCATACTTTATTGATTTCATCTTTAATTTGAAAAATGTGATTCCTCTCCCTGCTTTATTCATTCTATCTTTAAGGTTACTCCATCATAATAATAATAAATAATATCAAGACTCCCATATGGATGAACATTGGCATTGTCATTTATATTTATATGGTTTAATAATATATAAAATATGTGCATTTAAGTTATTGTGACTGGTTTGGCTATACCATGGTTTGTATAGAGTGGTTAGTAAATGCTAATTTAATTCATTATGAATGGTTTGGCTATACCATGGTTTGAATAAAGTGGTTAGTAGATGTTGTTTTAGTACAGAAACGTGCCAGTGTTGAAGTGGTAGGTAACATGGGTAGAGACTTTGGATAAGCCTTAGATTAAGATGGGTGGGGTGGAGTGGGGTAGGTAGGGTTAGGGAAGTAGGTTATGATATTTCTTAACCCCACATAGGAAAGGACATGAGAATAACATATCATAGCGCTAATGACCCACATTCCAATTTTACACGTGTTAAAATGCTTTCAGTTTTGAAATTATAATAGTTTCAAGAGGGAATTCAATTATTCTCTCATCATACACGTCATCATGCTGTTTATTTAAAAGTGTTTAGATCTCAAAATAATTAAATATTTTAGTTTAGTTGATCGGTTTTTCTTTTTATTATATAGTTTAATAAATTAAGTTGATTATTATTTTAGTTTAGTTGATCGGTTTTTCTTTATATTTAGTAAATAGTTTAATAATTTAAGTTGAATATTAGAAACTTAAGAAGATAGAAAGGGAGAGAGGAAGTATTTAAAGTAATTTTGGTTATATATTCATGTGAATATAAAAGTTTATTATTGTTTTTAAAGGGTTAGTTTGATTGATAATAGGTTTTTATGCTATTTTTATTAAAAGGTTAGTTTATAAAAGTTTTTAAATTTATTATTAATGGTTTTTAGGTTATCCGTAAGTTTATTTTTATAAAAGGTTAGTTTATAAAAGTTTTTAAATTTATTATTATTGGTTTTTATGTTATCGGTAAGTAATTTTTATACTTGGTGGGATTTGAGGATTATAGCTTTCATAAACCGATCACCTTACTCGTAGCCCCCTCTTTGGTTTTTTACCCGACGCAGTCTTCCACCCAACTCACTTTATTTCTCAACTTCTTTCACACCATTAGACTCACTACATTGACCTCTACTTACACCATCAACTTTTCACTCTGCCACACACTGTCACACTACATAGAGGAACTATTCACCCTCAAGTTTCACACTGGTCACTGACCTCTAGTTACACCATCAACTTTTCACTTTGCCACACACTGTCACACTACACAGAGGAACTATTCACCCTCGAGTTTCACATTGATGGAGAGAGATGTCAGCGCACTAATGGGCACAGTTGATGAGGCCCTCTGGAACAGCGAGGGCCTCTTCACCATGACGGATGAACTTGTCAGACTTGCGCATACCTCCCCCCATCAGTCTGGGACCTCTCTTCAACGTTGTTCCTCCAACTATCTCTCAACTCCCTCACTAACCCCACCTCCCTACCCACCACACCCCTCGAAACCTCCTCTTATCGAACACTTCACTCACCCATCCTCCACGGTTTTCCCACCCCGCCCGACATCTCTCACGACTTCTGCACAGACACCCACAGAGGCATTCTCCCCTTCTACTCTCCCTAGCACATTATCGGCTCATCCACCTATCTTTCCTACCCATCGTGGGGAAAAGACTCCCTCTGCACAGCTAAGATCTATAGGTTTTCCCATGCTCAAACGTTCGATCGGTGCCACATCTAACGACGATTTTAAAACACAACTTAGACCTTGGTGCCCAAAAAAAACAAAGAGGAAAACGGTCCTCGAAAATGATATTTCTAGAGGACTTGGTCTCTTTAAGCCTATGTTCTTTAGTGGGCAGAATCTCTTACAAACACCTATGTCGATCTGACCTAGCAGTGTGGGTGCAAACAACCTGGCAGCCATTGCTGGGCTATGTTCTAGAGATATCCCACCTGACATGAGGTTGGCTCTGCTTCCGATTTAAAACACCGGAGGACTCCACTTCCATTCTGGAGCGGCTCTGGACCTTGGATGGAGGTAGTCTTATGCTCAAACAATGGCAGACCAGTGTCAACCCTTCATAGGACTATTCTCGACAGATCCATTTCTGGGTTCTTCTCCCTAGACTACCACTACATTTTTGGAACCTGAAATCTCTCGAGACCATTGGTAATACATTGGGTCGCTTCATTTGTGTAGACCCTCTATCACTCACAGGCTCGGAAAAGAAGGTGGAAAAAGTCATGGTGGAGATTGATATACATGATGGACTATTAGAAACCATCGACATTGATTGGAGAGGACAACTCATCCGACATAACCTGAATTATCTTGGCATCCCCTTAAGGTGCACACTCTATAGGCAAGCAAGCCACCTTAGAAACATCTGCTCGGGTCACTTGGATGAGGAACAGTCGGAGGAAACAATGCTCGACCTCTCCACCAAGATGGACTCCTCGAATGTGAACACACAGCCTTCCTTCCTAAATCTACCGAACTTTAGAGAACCATTTGTCTCAAACTCTATCACCGGTAAGCTCAAATCCATTTTCCCCACACTTTTCTTCTCACTTACTTCTAGGGAAAAAGACCTATTGGACTCTGCCCCTACTTGGGTATCGGGTGCTACCTCTCCTCGGCCCGATCCCACACAAACTGTACATTTTTCGGATGCCCCCTCCATACACCTCTCCGCCTATTTTCCAGATGAGCACCCGACCCACCTTGTGACCTCTCCTCCCTACACTCCTACTACAGACCCCACCCAATCGAATCCTCCACCAACCACAAAAACTACACATGTAACCTCCAACTTGACCCCACTAACTTTTGTGCCTCCGCCTACTACCAAACCTTGGGTCTCCACCTCGAGGGTTACTCCCCCTGTCATGTTCCCCTATTCACCCTTGGAGTTTGTGAGCCATGATATTGCGCCCCATGAACATGGATCGAATCACTAGATGTCGGGCACTAGTGAAACTCAGCCAGGGGACACTACACTCAATGAAATGTTGGATTCACTCCTCCCGTCCTACAAAGAAGTCCTCACTCCTCCCTTACCCACTTATTTGGGGAAGTCGGTCCACAAGACACCTTACGTGGAGGGGATCCTGGGACACTCGACAACTTTAGGATTGGATCAGGGAAAAACACACACATGGTCAAGAGGAATTGGCTATGAACACTCCCCGATAAAAACAAGAAGTGCTCGTCGCAACGAGGGGCATACTTTACCTTTCTCCACAGATTCTTCTTCTCAACACACTGATATTGGGGTGCTTAGAGGCATGAAATCCCTAGCGAGATCCAAATAATGATCTTGCTCTCCCTCAATATCAGAGGGGTAGGGGGGGCCCTTAAATCCTCTGCGTTCAAAAGACTACTCTCTTGTACTTCCCCAGGCATTATCTTCTTACAAGAAACCTTGGTTGATGGACAAAAAGCCATGTTATTTATGAACAAGTTTCGACCAGACTGGCACACTTGCTTTGTAAACTCATTGGGTAACTCTGGAGGATTAGCTGCCACTTGGGACGTTACAAAATTTGACTTAGCTCCCTTTATGAGTTGTGGTGACATTCTTCTATCTGAATCCTACTGGTGGAACAACCAACAGATTAACTTACTCAATACCTATGGCCCTTTCTTACACATGAATTTTTTTTGGGATAAAGTGGAGTCCAACGGCCTACTTGATCTCACAAATTTGATCATTGTTGGTGACTTAAATTTCACCATCAACTCGAGTGAATTTTGGGGAGCCTCTACCACCCAGGACCCCTTGGCTGATTATTTTAACTCTCTTTTCATGGCACACGGTTTGGTTGACTTCCATCTGGATATGTTGGCACCAACTTGGCGCAATGGCAGAGCGGGATTGGAGTCCATCACAAAGCGACTTGATCGCTTCTTTATTTCAGAAAGTCTTGCTACAGTTGATAACAGGATCAGATCTTGGGCGGACTCACCTTATTTGTCAGACCACGCCCTGATCCTGCTACATTTCGGCTCACCTGCTATGCGGTTTTCCCTTCCTTTCAAATTAAACTCTCGTTGGCTCGTCGAGTAAGGTTTCATTGCTATTGTAAATTCTGTTTGGAAAGACCCCTTATTCCTGAGAGAAACATGAATACAACAACATTTTGTTTGGAAACTAAAGCACTTAAAATCCCACATAAAAATTTGGGTTACTCATCATAGGAGACACACGCTACACAAACTACAGGCGTTGGAGCAAAACATTAAAGATCTACATCAAATCGATCCTCAGGATGGGCATGTTGGGATCAGGCATCCGCAATTAAAACTACTTGAATCTGAGAGGAACAACATATTGCTTGTAGATGAAGCTCTTTGGAGGCAACAGAGTAAAGTAAAGTGGATAAAGTGTGGAGACCTCAACAACAAATTTTTCCATCAGTACACAAGCTCATCCAGAAACAAAAAAACATTTATGGGATATTTTCGATGAAGCGGGTACAAAACATAGTGGACAACTAGCAATTAAGGCAACAACTTCTAGTTTCTTTAAATCCTTCAACGAGGCAAAGCCACAAGCCACTCTACAAGACCATGTTATTGTGGCTCAACTCTTCCCTCTCTTGGTCACAATAGAGGACTCCACGTCCCTGGACAAACCCTTGCACTCTACAGGAGGTTCTGAATGCTTTAAAATCCTTCTCAACGGATAAAATCCCAGGCTCTAATGACTGGACCGTCGAGTTCTACCTGCATTTCTTCGATTTGGTGGGGACAAAGCTTCTGAAGCTTGTAGAAAACTCCATACTACATGGTAAGGTTTCTAGGGCACTAAACTCAACTTTCTTGACTCTTATCTTGAAAGCAAATAACCCGACTACTTTCGATGACTATAGGTCGATTTCACTCTGCAATCTTTGCTACAAGCTTATTTAAAAAATCATCACCAACATAATCAAACCCAACCTCTCGCGTTCATTGTAAGCAGAACAGTTAGGTTTTTTAAAGGGCCGACAAATCCTTGATGTTGTTGGCACCGCTCAATATTGATACACAACATTAATCATAAAAACTCTCGTGCTCTCATCCTCAAGCTAGATCTAAAAAAAGCCTTCGATTGCATAGACTGGGACTTCCTCGGACTGTTATTAATCCAGATCGGATTCAGCCAAACCACTTTAAAATGGATAATGAGTCGCGTCATAAGTGCAAATTTTGCAGTACTGGTAAACGATGAACCCTCCTCATTCTTCCACAGTGGCAGAGGCGTACGACAGGGTTTCCCACTATCTCCGCTCTTATTCATTTTGGTCATGGAAGGTTTAAGTCTCCTCAAAAAAAGCCAAGCATAAGGTAGGATTACAAGGATCAAAGTCTCAAGGTTAGTAAAAATCCTACACCTCCTCTTTGTTGACGATGTTCTCATAATGAACAATGCCAGTTTACTTGAATGGAGGGAAATATTTGGACTCTTAAAGATTTTTTGTTGCACTACGGGTTTACAAATCAACTGGTCCAAATCGACATTCCATTACGCCAACTTACAAGATCAAAACTTGGATCAACTAAAGGTCATATTTCCTCATACCTTCGTCCACCTCTCTCATGGATTCAAATACCTTGGCTATTTCATTAAAGTTGATCATTACAAGGCTTCAGACTGGGACTGGCTAGTTTCTAAGGTGGAAAAAAGTAGGACACTGGTGTAACAGATGCCTCTCCATAGGAGGCCGCTACACACTCATAAAAGCTTCCCTTGAAGGACAACTGATATACTAGATGGTGCTTGCAGCTATTCCCACACCAGTCCTGGAAAAACTAAGAAAACTCACCTACAACTTCCTCTGGTCAGAAAACAAAGACCATCACAAGCTACACCTCTGCAACTGGGAAACACTGACAAAACCGAAAATCAAGGGTGGATGGGGGATTATAAATATTTTCAAATTCAACCAAGCTCTGGCCGCCAATTCCCTCTGGCGCACTTTGACTACAAATGGCATTTGGAGTTCTGTCATCAAAGACAAATACTTACCATACACCTATGTCTCTTCCTGGCTTCGTACTGGAACCCCACACACAAGGACTGCTTCTCAAATTTGGAGGAATCTTGCAAGTTCGACACACTGGATCACAAATTGGATCTGTTGGAAGCCGGGCTCTGGCCATTCTATCATAATCGATAGGGACCGCATTATTGGACTCAGCCAAGCCTCCTTTCTGTCATCACATTTAATTTCACATTTAAATACAAAAAATACTTGTTTTCTATTTCAAGCTAGACATTTCAACGAACACGGGACCCTGACAACAAGTTGGAAATCCTGTCATGAACTGGATCTACCAACTGATATGGCTGCGGAGTGGGAAAACTATTGCCTAGAACTTACTCGCGTGGGCATTTTTCTACATGACGTGGAGGATCAATTCCTGTGGGCTGGAGGAGACAGTTTGAGCCACTTATATGTCAAAAACTTGTATTCAACCATTGCAAACACGGTCTGGCAAAACAACATCTTTGGATGGCATAAGCACCTCTGGAACTAGAAAATACCACTTAAGATTAAGCTCTTCACCTAGCTAACTGTCGAAAACAAAATCCCCACTTGGGGTAACCTCCAAATAAAAGATTGGACTAGCCCCAATATCTTCCAACTTTGCTACAGGGATGAAGAGACAATCCAACATCTCTTTACACAGTGCCATTTCACCCGCCTTGTCTGGGACATGCTTGCACTGGACAAACACATAAACATTGTCTGGAATGGGACCTCCATTTCTACATGATTTGACCATTGGACATCCAGTGAGCACAACTACAAACTACTTCCTCCACTGGTCAGTTGGTTTATTTGGCTGGCTAGAA
>ML844504.1:44550-58698 GCA_009831015.1 Picea engelmannii | reverse complement strand
ACACATTGGTAATATAGCCAAGTTGATAAATTAAGATAACCTTTGTTAAAGGAGCATACGATAATTAGAAGGAAGAGTAAGTATCATAAAAATAAGACTTAACTTTATGTTACAATAATTTTTTATATGAAGAAATAAGTCAACTATATGAAATTTTGCTAGGTATAAAAACCATATTTCTCTTAAAATGCAAATGCAAACTGAAAATACTCTAGAAGAAGAAAACCCAAGGGATCGGGTTATAATGTGATCCCTAGAGGCAATTACTAAAGTATTGAAAAACATTGTTGCCAATCAAAACTCAGGCTCCAATCAAAACACGATTACCATTCAAAATCCAATTTCTAATCATAACCCAAGTTCAAACCGGGATAACACAATTGTATAAGAGAAAATCTAAAGCAAAACCAAGACAAACCAAAAAGTTTAAATAGGACAAGAATTCCCCTTACTATTGCTAAGGAAGTTCATATAACTAAGTTACCTATTTTTTAGGGTGAGGTAAGGGGAAATAAAGCCAAGGCCTATATTGAGGGAGTAAAGCGATGCCTTAGTTTTAAACCATGTAGATACCTTGAGAAGGCCCAAATCACTATGACTTTGCTTAAGGATATTGTGTTAATCTAATGATTAATGGGGAGAAAAAGTTACACCTTTCTCCGATGGAGGTGACTTGGGAATTATTTGAAGAAAGGTTTCGGTCTAGATACTTGTCAGATGAGCACAAGGACTAACAAGAGAGTGCCTTCAATGCATTAATGCAAAATGGAAGACCTTTTGGTGTATATGAAATAGAATTCATGGAATTGATGACATGTGTGGATTACATGGTCATTGATGATGGACAACAAGCAAAATGGTTTATCCTTGGACTTCATCCTTGGGTTAGAACTCATATTCGTATGTTGAAACCTTCCACGTTAGTAGATATTATAAGATTATCTCACTAGGTTCAGGAAATGGTGGACTTGGGGATATCAGGCTAGTCATTTGGAAGGGGAAATGTGCCCTTCTGTGGCTCTTTCAGGGGAAATATTAACAAGGTTGGAGGCATGTAGTCTGGAAGTAATCAAAGACATCCATATTCTTATTGATTTTCTAGTGCAACCTTGATGATTTCCTTAGTTGGTTAAGGATAATGGAATAAAGAAGGGAGGCCTTCAGTAGAGACCAAGGCTAGATGGGTCAAGGACATATTTTTAGTGCAAGGTAGATTCAGTCAAAGGGGTCCCGATGGGTCAACTATTGGACTTGTGGGGTATCACACCTTCAAAGAAACTATCTTGGAGTTCAAGACATACCATGATAGCGCGATGGGAAAGCTAAAACTAACCAATCTCAGGGTAGCCACTACATTCATTCTATAGTGAAACACCATCAGGTTGAGCATCAAGACACTATTATGGAATCACCTAGTATGATATATAGCATTTTTCTTTCTATTTGATGTGATATTGGTGTTATTGATAGTTTTATTTCTCTCTCAGCATCAAGAAGACATGGATTGACATCTTGTAGACATGATGACTTCAATTATGTTGAAACAACATATGTGGTAAGGAAATTAGTGGGTCATATAGTTGAAAATTGTATGGTGGACCTTGGAGCTTGTGAATATTTATGAACCTTTATAGCACACCCTTAGGAAGATGTGATTTGATATTAGGTATGGACTAGTTAGAATCCATCAAGCTCTCTTCGATTGTTTTCATAAAAAGGTTCATTGTATCAATGATGAAGGAGAGTTGATGGTGATTCAAGGAATGAGATGCCAAGTTTCTCTTCATTTCATTTCAATAATGAAGGTATGGAATGTTTAAGGAAGGGATGTAAGATTGATGTAGTCGAAGCTATTAGAGAGAACAATGATCCTACCCTAGAATCCCACACTTTATTGTCATAGTTTGGGGATGTTTTTCCTTTGGAATTACGTGAGCTACCTCATGTTAGAGAGATAGATTTTACCAGTACCCTTAAACTTGGAGCAAAACCTATATCCAATAACTCTTATCAAATGATGGTACCATAACTTAATGAACTTGGTACTCAACTTAAAGAGCCATTGGATCTTAGAATGATTCGATCGAGTGTGCCTCCTTGGGTCACACACATCATTTTTGTCAATAAAAAGGATAACACTCTTCATATATGCATTGATTATAGTGACTTGAATAGAGCTACAATAAAGAATATGTATCTAATTCCTCAAATTGGTGACCTATTTGATTAGCTAAAGGGATATTAAGCGTTCTCTAAGATTGACTTGTGTTTTGAGTATCACCAACTTAGGACCAAAGAGAAAGACATTCACAAAACTACCTTCTTTATTCTATTTGGGCATTATTAATTCATGGTAGTACCTTTTGGATTAACCAATTCCCATGCAACTTTTATGAACTTAATGAACAATGTCGTCCACAATTTTTTGGACTACTTTGTGCAAGTCTTTTTTATGATATCCTCATTTATTCTCATAATGAAAGATAACACAAGGAACACTTGTGACCCATTCTTTGGTGTCTTCATAAGCATAGGTTGTAAGGGAAAATGTCTAAAATCGTATTCTTTCAAAAGAAAAAAATTCACTACTTAGGGCATGTAATTATTGGGGAAGGAACAACTATAGATCCTAGTAAGAAAGCAAGAATGTAATGGCTAGCACCAAAGAATGCCTATGAAGTGTGTAGTTTTATGGGGCTGGTAGGATATTATAGGAGGTTTATCGAAGGCTTTTAAAAAATCATCAGTTCCATTACTTCTTTCCCATGAAAGGGAAAAATATTTGAATGGACAAATGAATATGAATTCACATTTATGGAATTGAATAAATGTTTAAGTTTTTCCCCTATTCTCAAGGTGCTTAATATGAAAAAATATTTGTTAGCTTTTACATATGCATTTAAAGTAGGCTTGGGTGCAATATTCATGTAGGAGGAAGGTGTTGCAACTTATGCATCCCAAAAAATTAAGAGTCATGAAACAAACTACCCCACTCATGACTTGGAGTTACGAGTGGTTGCAATGGCACTAAAAATATGGAGGAACTATTTGATAAGAATAAATTTGAATTGAAGACTGATCATAATTGATTTCAACATATATTCACTCAAAGAGGTTTGAATGCTCATAAACGACATTGGAGTGAGTTGTTCAGTGAACACGATATTGTTATTTCCTAATAAAAGGGAAGGAAAACCGAGTGGCGGATGCATTAAGTCAAAAACCTGGATATCAATTAATGATCTCCTTGAAGGTAGATTTAAGAGACTAGGTACTAATTCACCTTCAAGAAGACCCATGGTACATAGAAATCAAATCCATTTTGGAAAAAGGGAGTGTTTTGGAAACAAAGTATGAAGGTTACTCACTAGATTCATGCAGGGTCTCTTGCAATATTTGGAAGGGACGTACATACCTGCGAATGAGGACCTTCAAAGGTTGGTGTTATCATAAGCTCGTCGCATACCTTATGCAGCCCATCCTGGTGTATCAAAGATGTATAGCAAAATGAAGGGAATTTTCTTTTGGATAGCTATGACGAGGGGTATAATTCATTTCTTACCCAATGCTTTCAATGTCGAAAAGTAAAGGTAGAGCATTGTCATCTCCTTTGTCTACTCCAACCCCATGAGATCCCTAAAAGCAAGTGGGAGGTTGTTTCCTTATATTTTGTAGTTGGTCTACCCATGACCCTCAAAGGCATGATTATGTTATGGTGGTTGTGGATTTATTAACCAAGGGTGCCCACTTCAATCCTATCAAGACTACATAAGATGCTACAACAACAACTTATATATTTCTTAAAAAAATTGTATAGTTACATGGAATACCCAAAATAAATATTTTAGATGGAGACTCTTGTTTCACTTCGTGGTTTTGGACCTACCTTTAGACCTCCAAGGGAATGCATTTAAATTTAAGTATCACCTATCATCCTCAAACATATGGATTGATTGAAAGAGTTGACCAAGTTCTGGAGGATATGTCAATGATGCATGTAATGGATCAACAAAATAGATGGGAAAAGTATATCTACCTTGTTGAATTTGCATACAATAATAACTATCATAGTTCCATTCACACGTCTTAATGTGAATTTTTATATAGGAGACCTCTTAAAAGCAGTTTGAGTTGTGTTACACGTCAAAATGTCACACCCTAATTGTCACAAGTGTCTTAAAGTGATGTAATGCACCTTGTTAAGTGTCACATGCACTGTCTCAAGTGTCGTATGCACGTTACCAAGTGTCATATTCACTTTTCTAAGTGTCACAACCACTTGAAACGATGAAATAGATTTGTCACAATCCCTAAGTCATGTTGGAAGAAGAAGCCCTATCATATGACAGTCAATACATGCCTTTTGCTTGGAAAATCAACCATTTTTTTTGCATTTATGAAGGGTGGCACCCCACTGCCAATGTATAGGGAGCACCGGTGCTCCCCTTGCCATGTGAAGGGAGCACCACTTTTTTCCACTGGCGTTGTATCTCTAACTAAGGGGGAGTGCCACTTTTGGTTAGAGGAAATAAAGGAGAATCCCACCTCTTTCTAAGGGCCAGTTCCGATGAGATGAGGTTGGTTTGGGTCAAATCCTATCCTATGGCACTATCCTAGGATAAAATCCCAACTTATGAAGCCATATCCTCAAACATTTCCCTCATTATGTCATGGTGGTTGTACCTCTCAAAGCCTATATATTGAAGGTATTTCCAAGGTGAAGGGGGGAAGAATTCAGATATCGAACCTTTGATCTTGGGAGAAGCATCAACATTTTGATTTCAAGGTTCATGAAAAAGCAGGACGAGGAGAGCTTGGAGAATATTGTTGCATCATCAAGCATGCTATGTAAGTGCCTTATTTAGCTTTCCAATTAATATTAACTTGGCCTATTCCCTTCAAGTTCATGTGTTCTACATTTTCTTGTGTATTGTCGTTTCAGTCTTCATATATATATCTGATTTGTTTAATCATACATAGTAGGAAGAAGAGTTCCTTTGCTAGTCTTTGCAGGACTTCAATTGCGTTGAGGACCTTGGAGATCAAGCCCAAGGATTGGAGCAGCGAGGATGAACATCACAACAAGGTACACCACATTATTATTCTCTCTTGATTGATTGAATTAGATCTATGGGGATGTTAGAAACCATTTGTTTATTTTTGTCTTTGGAGAAAATATAAGGGTCTTGTTTCAAAGGGGAGCTTAGCCTGTCCACAAGGTAAGATTTCTCACAACAAAAAAATGACTACTCCACTGGGGATCAACTTTTCACTAGTATCTCCTTGTTTTCGTCTTGAATCCTTGCTTGTGACTAGATCTTGCTTGTTTGATGATTCATTTTGATATATTTCCCCTTCCCTCTTCCTCATTGAAGAGTTTAAAGAGACATTGACTAAGTCTCTGCTGATTCTAAGCTTGTGGAAGCCATTTTTGAGCTTTTTCAGAAACTTGCACTCCTCCACAGTTCACACCAAGGCGTCATTAGCTTGAATGGCACTCCCCTTAAGTATCCTAAGGGGCACCATTAGCTGAATGGTGCTCCCTTTGAGCCTACTAGAGGGTGCCATGGTGCTCTATTCCTTAGGTAACAGGGGCATCGATCTCTTTTTTTAGGTGTTTTTGCTTGTTTCTACCCTACTTTTCTTAGTTTGATTTTGAGAGGCTTTTAGCCTAGAGTCTCCTAGATTGTCTTTGACTTTATTTGTCTTGATAATTTGACATTCCATGACTCATTTCATTTCCTTCTCTGATTTTTCAAATCTCTCCCAGTTGTGATCCCCTTGGGTTAACAAGATCCCTTGGTTCATCCTGCCTTTCAATTGTCTGATCTTCGTCTTGCAAAGCTTTTAGATTGCTTGACTGTTTAGGATTTTTCACCAAATAGGGTTTGCAAAGGTTGTTTCGTATTGAGCCTTTTTATCTTCATTTGAAACAACTCATTTTTTGACGATAAGGACTCTCTTGTTTACCACAACCTAGCCTTGAATGTTCTTTCTTGTTGCTCATGTTTTCAGGATTTTCATGAGTGTTTATCTTCTTTCTCCTTTTCATCTTTGAGTCCTTGATTGAACAAGTTATCTCCTACTTGATTTCTTTCAACTCTCATCATTTTTAGTGTGCTTTGTTGGATTGCTTTTTTGCCTCATATTTCTTGTGTCGAACATAGATCTCTTTCATTCCATTTGAAAGTTAAGAAGCGAAAAAGTTTGCATATATCCTTGCATACATAATCAAATAAAGAAATTTTTGCATTCTTTAGGAAATTTGTTTTGGTTCACGTTTGAAACAAAGCTAGTTTTGCGTGTGCATTTCAATTTTTAGAAACATTTGCTTGGTAGTTTGGCATCATCTTGATCCCATAAATTTAAAGTTGCATGTTTTTGAGTTGTTTCTTGTGTTAAGAAGAATCTATCTCTTCTCCTTCTCATACATAGAATTCATTGAAAAGAATGAACTGCATCTCATTCTTTTGCATTCTATTAGAGTCAAGTCTCTCTCACATTATCAGTTTCATCTTCGTGAACCTACTGATTAAAATCAACCACACACTAATAAAATCAATGAGAACATTTTTGGGTTTTAGCACACCAACAATAGCACATGATTAGGATCTTTGAACTATGAAAAGTGAGTAAATTGTCCAAGACTACTAAATAGACTGTAGAACACTAAAGAGTGAACAAATCAAAATTTCGTATAAGCATAATCGAGAACCCCCTCTTACACAGAGGCTAAACACGAGGTCATGTGCATAAGAGCAACAAATATTACCTCTCCAAAGCTTGACCAATCGTAGTGGAAATAACATATACCAGGGTTCCTTTCTGAAGTCTCACTTACTCACTTGGTCTCGGTAATTCGTGAACTTCGAATCCGTTTGGGGTCCTCTGGAATCTACTGGTATACTTTTCCTTAGTCCTTTTTGGAATAATTTTGGACTTTGATATCCTTCCCATACGTTCGGTCTCGATTGTTGACTATACCCTCCCAGAGTTTGACTACGAGTTGGTAATCTTAATGGCTTTTCCTAGGTATCTATAGAGGTGACCGTGGGAGGATTCCCACGGTACCTAGGTTAGACATTGTATCACACTTTCAATACCCTTGGAGGGTGGTCCTTCGAAAATGAGGGTTGCTTTCACTGAGAAGGGTTGTCATGTGGAGGTAGGGGTAATTGCTTCTCATTTCTTCGTTGGCAGTTTGATATCCTGTCTTTGAAAGATCCTTGAATCTACTGTTGTTTGGTTGATTGATTTTAGT
The DNA here is from genome assembly GCA_009831015.1 of Picea engelmannii. Classification (NCBI taxonomy): domain Eukaryota; kingdom Viridiplantae; phylum Streptophyta; class Pinopsida; order Pinales; family Pinaceae; genus Picea; species Picea engelmannii. The sequence continues at coordinate 51,437 of ML844504.1, read as the reverse complement.
TTTCTTAGGAGTGTTTTTCTTTGACTTTCATAGTCGACCTTAGGATCGAAGATTTCACAGTATAAATGGTATGGATCCTGACATTCATAAACCTCAACCAAATGTTTTTTACGAAGGAATGATCGCAGATCAAACTTCTAAGACTAGGAGCTACGCTTCTGGAAGTGGTCATCACGTAGAAGAACCAGTTAGAACCTTCTAGAAAGCCTTCCATCTTACGTGAATCATATTTTTACTGATCCACTCGGTCAACCACTCACTGATCCACCATCCACGAGATTTATTGATGCCTATTCTTTTTACTTTTTATCGCCCGAGTCAACCACTTAATAACATTTTGGCACAAACCCATCATCTTTTGGTTTTCTTGAAGGACTTGGTAATTCATCCTCATCCACAACTCATGTAGTTGATACTATTGGCACATCTTTACTAGAAACATTGTTGACCCAGGTAACCCCGACTCGCATACATCTCCTTTGTCAAATGGGTCTGGTAATATTCTTGCTTCACTATTTCTGCACATGCACACACCAAGTGCTTTACTTGGTCATACCACCGGTTAGATAGATGGTAGTCAATTCATTCTCACAACCACAGTTACAGAAACTACTCAACATCCATCTCAACCATCGCATATGAGCACACCCTACATTGGAGGTCAATATTCAATGAGTGTCCAACCTTTAGCTGGGGGCAACCTTCAGCTGGAGGGAAGTTTTTCATTGGGGGGAAAACATGTGGTTGCAACATCAACAAGATTGGGGACAAGCTGCTCCTCCATGTCCTTTTATCCATACTACCACTGGCCTATATCTTGGACAACCATTTCGAGCAGTTGTCAACCCTTTGTGGGGTGAACCTAATCCGACGGGCATTCCTCAACAAGGAACTTTGCCCTATCAATATGTAAACCCCATAATTCCAACACAATAATACCTTCACACACAATACATGGGAGGCCCATCCGATCAACCACCATACATGGGGGGTCAATCTCAGTATATAGGAGGTCCATTTGTTCAATCACAGTACATAGGAGGACAATCAGGACAACCACCTTACATGGATCGATAACCCAGGAAACCACCATATATGGGAGGACCATCTAGTTTTTCCATATCTCCACAACCTTTATATGGTCCTACTGGTGTTCCCATGCCACATGGTTATCACCAGTATTCACACGATAACCGACAAATTCCTTTATTGTCTACGTTAGATCTTCCAAATTTGTCACGTTTGACAAACAATCCCATTCAACATGCCCCATTTTGGCCTGCCATCCCTTCCAAATTATCGTCCAACATCTCGAAATTCGACGAAAAACCTGGGGAAGATCCTAACAATCATGTTATGACTTTCCATTTATGGTGTTCTTCCAACTCTTTGATGGATGATTCCATTCGTCTGAGACTTTTCCAGAGAACACTTACAGGTGTCGCAGCCAAATGGCATATTGAGCTACCGCGTAACTCCCTTGTCGACTTTAATTCTCTTGCCATGGATTTTTTGACGCATTTTCAATTGCCTATACGGTATGATACCGGTGCAAAACTTTCGACCTCACTCCGACAATCCTCTTCCACCCACATATTTGATCACATTCATGAGTGGAGACAGTTGATTAAAGCTCCAATTCCAGACCAACTCCTCCTGGATTGGTTTACAAAGTCACTCTTGCCTCCCATTGCCCGCGATGTTTCTATGGGAAATTTTGTTACTGAGGACTAGGATATGAGCCATGTGCAGTATTTGGAGTTAGTATATTCCCAGTCTAACACACTTTACGATGTGATCCCTCATGCTCCTCGTCCATCGAACGATTCGACAAGACCTACTCCATAACCAATTTCCGTTTCAGACACCAAAACTACTTCTGATCCTGCTCAAATCTCTAAGGTGAATGCAGTCTAATCCACTTTATCTCAACAACCAAGAGGTAAGAAGAAAAACAAGGGTGAATCTAAGAAATATTATGACTAGTAGGGTACTACAAAGACTGTTGATACTCAACCGAATAGGAAGGCTAAGTTTCCTTGCATGATTTGTGAGGAAGACCACTACATGAAAGAATTCCCTCATCCTGAGGCTGTCACTAAATTTCTGAAGGGTACCTCCCAACTGGTTCAATAACAACATCTGGTTACACAAAATCCCGCCTCTTTGCAAGGGGGAAACACAGGTCATTCCCACAATGGGGATGCTTCCTCGAGCACCTTTGAGGTGTAGATGTTTGAGATAGTTAATGTAACGACTCAAGTAAATACTTATGACACTTCTCTAGGAGACCAGGATAATGGAAAGGCTATCGATCAACCCTCCACTTCCATTCCTCCTCCATCCTCCACTCCTCTTCAGATTGAGAAGCCAATTTTTGACGTAGTGTTGCACGTACCCAAGAGCATGATTCGAAAAGTGACGTTTAATCCGAGTTCTCACGCCACCAAAAACTACAATATCATTGAAGATTTAGTGCAGGATCCTTGTGCTATGTCCACCCTCGAAGTTATACAACATTGTCCAAGTCAACGTAGAACCCTGTTGTCAGCCAACCATTGGAGCCATGGATCTATAGGAGTCAAATATGATTATGTTAAATATGGATTATTTTAAGGAGAGACTCTCACACCACCTAACATTCCAAATTCAAATTTCGGTTGGTGGGAAGAATATCCATCACACTATTTTGGATGAGGGAGCCTCCACCCGTGTCATGTATTTTCCTTGTTGGAGAGCCCTTGGTTCCTCTAAACTTACCCCGTCTCCTACCACCCTGAAAGCATTTGATGGATGTGGTTTCCATCCTCATATACTCTTGCAGTCTTTCACTATGACATTGAAGGGTGAAATTGTTTCAGTTGATATCAAAGTGGTTGACGCACCCCTGGATTACAATTTGTTAGTTGGTCATAGTTGGTTCTATGCGATGATTGCGTGTTTCGTATTTTATGATTTCCCCATCAAGGAAAAATTATCACTGTTGATCAATTTGACTATACAACTCTAGATCTCCACAATGCTGCAACGAATAATGTCCCTTTTCTAGGACAATCTAGTCTTGAGAGTGTAGGAGTAGGTCTTCTTAAGGATTCCTCATTCATGGGGTTTTTTCTTTTGCTTGCTCCTACCACCGCACAGGTTGCCACGTTAAATATGATTTCGACTCAGGTGCAACAATCCCTAGAATCATTTGATCATTTGGAAGTACCGGGTCTCTACGAGTATAGTTCATTTCTTATTTCAAGCTCATTAAAAAATGAAACAGATGCTTATGAGCATAGTTCATTGTCTCTGTTAAACTTGTTAAAAAATGAAATAGACCCCCCTCCATTTGAATCGAGTCTCACTCTAGATCGAATACTTGAACGTTCTTTTCCTCCACCTAGTGAAAATATTCCTATTAGTAACGAGACGCTTAAAGGAGGAAAGAAGAAGAGTTGACGGTGAAAACGATGCTTGGGGGGTAGGTCTCCAACCTCTAGAAATCATGCTGGAGCGATGCCACTAGCTTCTATCACGCAATATGGGAAAAAAAAAACCTCTAGAGAAACACGCTTCTACGAGTGATCCTCGCATGGGGGTCGTTCCCATCATAACATAGTAGTATTTTCTAGTGAGCTTATTCTTTGTTCTTTCTTGTGCTCATAAATACATGAGAATAAGTTACCAAGTTCAGTCTTTTTTATTTCTCATGCTCGTTAATACATGAGAATAGGCTACCGAGTATACTTTAATCTCTTTTTTCAGACTCATAAAAGCCATACAAAAAAGGAACTCTTGGAGTCTCCTTTAAGCTCTTTTCAGACTCCCTAAACATGAAAAGATTGTCGAGTCAACTTTCTTCCTTTCACGCTCGTTAAAAGGTTTGAAAGGGTGTCTTTCGAGTGGTAGTTTATCTATTTTTTTTGGCCTTGCGAGACTAATTATGAAAAAGGAATACTCTAGTCAAGCATGACTAGAAGAGTTCTCCCCTATGTTGTTTTACACTTTTTTCAGTCTTGGGAGACTAAATTTATGAAAAAGTCATCCATGGATTCATCTTTAAGTTCTTTTTTGACTCTCTAAATGTGAAAAACCATCGATTTTACCTTTTATGGTCTTGTAAAATTATGCATCGAAGGACCTATGTGAGTCCAATCTCCAAGACCCATACAGGACTGAATTCCTCCTTCCTCATGTTCATTAAACATATGTTAAGGGACTCATCTGAATTATGAGATATACCAAGCATCTATTATCCTCCTCAAGCTCATTAAAAAAGAAAGAGTTACTCATCAATCATGATGGGGGGGGAATTGAAGGAAGTGGGCCAAGTTTTTTGGAATCCATTATGACAACTATTGTCACCCTTGAACATGGCACCTGTTTGTGTTTCATCTTACAGTTGGGTAATTTGCTTGTCTATGAGTCATACCAATTCCATGTGTCATTATACTTTTCATTCCAGTCAAAGAGTTCTCTTATTTCCATGACATTGTGTTATTGGTACTTGTTGAGTCAATGTTGCCAAGTCAATTGTCGTGCCTCACAATGTTCAAGGGAAGTTTCACTTCAAACCATCCATCTGCAGTATTACTAGTTTCTATTTCTTCTTTCAGTCCATACTCATTAATCCACCATCTCACATCACTTTCTCGTGTCAATTTCATGTTAATTATGGGGGATACATCAAGGCCTTCCTTCGACGAGTCTATTCCTATCGACTTCAACACATTATCTGAGAATTTGACTTAGAAATCGGTTAGTACCTTGGGACTTCCATGCCTCAATGAGAATCCTCCTTGCTTCTGATAGTAGGTTTACATCATTGACCTCTGATTTGATGATTCCACGAATGTTCGACCTTAAACAATTTATTCACATTTGCTAGAATGTACTAAAGGTACCTTGGGAATCATTGTCATCATTGGTGATTTCCCTCGCACTTGTTAATGGTATACCTCAATGACCAGTAATGTTGGCCCTTTGTTATGGAAGTACGTGAAGATGAAGGAAGAAAAGGGAGAATGCGAACTTCGCGGAAGACACAGTGACTGTTACTGGGTCAAAGTGAGTAAAGAGAAGAAAAGGCGGAGCGAAGTCCGAGAAAGAAAGTCGTTGGACGAGGAGATTGAGGATGATGGATCAGCAAGAAAGAAGGATCATGGACAAATCAACAAGAAGAAAAAGCCACCATTAGATGCTTTGGAGCACCACACGAAAAGGGAGGAAAGCCAGGCCGACGAAGCCCTGAAAATGCGGGTCAAGTTGACCTAGGGCTTTAGACACCTAGGGTTTTGGTATATAGGGTTTGGACAACTAGGTTTCGGCCTAAGTGTAAGTTTTAAACCTATGAAGTAAAGCAATGCATATAGATTCTTAAGCAAAACATAAATTAATCAACATTCACATAGTACACAAAGATTTATATCGGAAACCCTCAACCGGGAAAACCTTTCTTATATTCATTATATCGAATTTCACCATTCACTATACAATATATATACAATGTTTTTTAGGTATGTATTCCGTATATACCAAAACCCTAATCCCTTAATCCAGGATTAATTTACAAAACCGTTAAAAATAGCAAAATCCGCTAAAAATAGCAAAAATCGCCCAAAAAAAATAATTCGGGGTGCTGCCCCGTCAGCCCTGGGCTACTGCCCATTGCCGAATGCTTCACGTAACCAAGGGGGGGCATACCTACCCCCCTTGGGACCCCCCTAGGAAAGCACCCGACAGACATGACACAACGACCGCTACTAGATGGACTGTCAAACACAGTTCTCATATCTGACGCACCCACACACACATGCAAATAATATAACACCTACCCAACATTCTCCCACTTGTTGTTTTCTTTGCATACAGGGGTCCAGGGGATTATATAGTCAACAATCTAGAGCAACAATGCCCATTGTTACTCTACACCAGGAGAACTTTTCTATGCTCACAGACTTTATCAATGAATTTGCAACATTCTTCAAAGTGTCAACCTTTTCTAGCAACACCTTCTTTTCCTCAACCATGTCTCTCACAAAGTGATACTGAACATCAATATGCTTTGTCTTTGAATGATAAGATGGGTTCTTTGCCAGGAATATTGCACTCTAACTGTCACAATCTTATCTCACTGCTTGTTGTACCAACCCAATACCTGAACACAATTTTTGTAACCATACTGCTTCCTTGCTTGCATGAGTGGCTACCATGTATTCAACTTTTGTAGTTGAGAGTGCCACTACAACTTGTCTTTTGCTCATCCAATTGATTTCTCGTCCAAATAGGTTAAACACATACCCACTTGTAGATCTTCTGCTATCTAGATCTCCAGCCCAGTCTACATCAACAAAGCCATGTATGTCCACCACTCTTTCCAATCCTGGTCTTCCTTGGTAGCACAATCCATAATTGGTAGTGCCACACAAATACCCGAAGACCCTCTTTATTGTTGTCCAATGCTCCTTCCCTGGTTTTGACATATACCTTCTCAAAAATCCCACTGCATGTGCAATGTCCGGTCTAGTCTAGACCATTGCATACATCAAACTGCCAACTACATTGGCATATGGAACATGGGACATGTCCTCTTCTTCTTCCTATGTCTTGAGACACTGATTTGCAGATAACTTTACACCTATAGGAATAGGAACCTTGACCGGTTTACTTCCATGCATATTAAACCTCTGCAATATCGTCTCAACATATTTTCTTTGATTCAACCAGAGTTTGATGTTTGCATGATCTCTTTTAATTTCTATTCCCATAATGAAGTTAGCAGCACCGAGATCCTTCATGTCAAATTTGGAGGATAGCTGTGATTTCACCTCCTTGATAACATCCATGTTATTTCCTACCAACAACATGTCATCAACATACAACACTATATAAATGAAGTGATT
>ML844504.1:24011-44450 GCA_009831015.1 Picea engelmannii | reverse complement strand
TGCAAAGCCTTCTGGTTGCTTCATTTAGATTTCTTCTTCCAAATCCCCATGTAGGAATGTTGTCTTCACATCTATCTGTTCCACTTCGAGATCAAAAGTAGGAACAATAGATAAAAGAAATCTAATAGATGTTAACTTGGCAAAAGGAGAAAATATCTCACCAAAGTTAATTCCCTCTACCTGGGAATAACCTTTTGTTACTAACCGAGCTTTGTATTTCTCCACTTTACCTTCTGCATTAAAATTCTTCTTAAACAACCATTTGCTACCAATAGATTTTCTTCCCACTGGCAACTCAACTATATCCCATGCCTCATTCTTATCCAAGGCATCCATTTCTTCAACCATGGCCTTCTTCCATAGTTTACTATCCTCTGAATTCACTGCTTCCCTGACAGTTCTAGGATCATCATCAGTGATAGATAAAGCAAAATTGGAACCGAAATCAGGTGGACTATACCTTTCTGGTTGCCTTCTTTCTCTCACTGATCTCCTCAATACTGGGGTATAAGGTTCTTCTTCTTCTTTTGCTTCATCTTCTTCAGATGATTCAGATTTTTCATCATCCAAATCAATCTCCATTTTCTCAGGTTCTTCTTTCCTTGGTAGGAATTCCTGCTTGGAAACATCTTTTACCTCTCTAAAAACAACATCCTGACTATAAACAATCTTCTTAGTTTCTGGGTTCGAAAGCTTATAACCTTTCACACCATCTTTATAACCAATAAAGATACACTTTTCAGCTTTATTATCCATCTTACTCCTATTTTCCTTTGGAACATGTACATAAGCATCACAACCAAACACTCTAAGATGTTCAAGAGAGGGTTTCTTTCCAGTCCATACCTCGTGTGGAGTTTTATCATCCAAAGTTGATGAGGGTGATCGATTGACCAAGTAACATGTTGTACCCACTGCCTTTGCCAAGAATTCTTGTCCTAACTTGGCACTGCTGAGCATGCTCCTTGATTTTTCCATCAGTGTCCTGTTCATCCTTTCTGCAACTCCGTTATGCTTAGGAGTGTATGGATTAGTATTCTTCCTTGCTATACCACACTTCTTACAGAATTCTTCGAATTCATTTCCGCAGAATTCTCCACAATTATTTGTTCTCAATACCTTTATTTTCTTCTCTGTATGATTTTCTACCAGAGCCTTAAACTCTTTAAATTTATCAAATACCTCAGATTTCTTTCTAAGAAAATAAATCCATGTGTTCATTGAGAAATCATCTATGAATGAAACATAATACATAGACTTACCTAGTGATGGAACATGCACAGGTCCAAACACATCACTGTGTATCAATTCTAAGATCCCCTTTGCTCTTGTAGCACCAGATGGGAATCATACTCGATTATGTTTACCATATATGCAATGTTCACAGAAATCAAAATCTAGGGTGCAATTAGACATACCTTCAACCATGCCTTTACTGTGTAGTGTTCGAAGGCCCTTTTCTCCAATATTCCCCAGTCTTTGATGCCACAACATGGTCTTCTTTTTAGGGACGGTATTGGTCTTGTCTTCTTTATTTGTCTGCTCAAGGACAACATAACTGTTACACCCATTAGTATAAGTGCTTCCCAACAACTTGTATAGAGTTCCACACCGAACTCCCCTCATCAACACCATTTCTCCTCGTACCATCTTGCAAGTGTTCTTTTCAAATACAGTTTTCACTCTTGCATCATCCAACTTGTTTATAGATATTAGGCTCCTGGCTAGTTTTGGAATGTGCAGAACCCCAGGGAGAGTTCTAATCCTTCCATCTTTTAGCAATAACTTAACCCTTCCACGTCCCAAGATATTGGCTGTCGAGTCATCTTCTAGGAATACATCACCACCATCGTATTTTTCATATTCAGAGAACCACTCCCTCTGAGGAGTCATATGGTATGACACACCTGAGTCGATCAACCATACATCACGATCTACATGTGTAGCTGTAGATGCTAGGTAAACATCACCTCCTTCTTCAGTGGAGGTTTTTTCTTCTGTGGAAGAGGTACTATCAGATCCCTTTGGTTTATCAACCTTCTTAGACTTGCAATCTTTCTTATAATGCCCTGTTTTACCACACTTCCAACATTTCCTCCAAGATTTTCCTAGAGACTTAGATCTACATGTAGATTTAGATCTCCCCCCCGAAGGCTTATCGAGATTCCTATATTGGGCACGACCTCTTATAAATAAAGCATCTGTGCTATGACTATCCATGCTTTTCCACCTCATCTCTTCAGACAACAAGGATGAAACTACATCCTCATACTTCAATGTAGATTGAGTGGTACTACCAATTGCTACAACCAGATTATCCCAAGAGTCTGGCAAAGAACATAACAAAGTAATACACTTATCTTCTTCTGCAATCGTAATATTAACAGAGACAAGTTGACTTACCAAAGTATTAAAGGCATTTAGATGTTTTGTCACATAATCTCCATCTTAAGATGATACGACTTCTTTCGAAGAAACAACTTGTTTACCAGGGACTTTGATTGATAAAGATTCCCCAACTTATCCCATAGTTCCTTGGCTGTAGATTCTCCCGATACATTCGACAAAACCGAATCTGCCAGGTAGAGTCGAATAGTACTCCTTGCTCTTCTGTCCAACTTCTCCCAATCTTCCTTCGACATATTACTAGTAGGTGGTGTACTAGTAGTTTGTGTACTGGTAGGTTGTGTACCAGTAGCCTGTGTGCTAGTAGACGGTGTACCAGTGGGTTGTGTACCAAGATCCACAGTCATCCATTATTCTTTTTCTACAAGAAGGTCCTCCATCTTGAGCTTCCATAGCTCAAAGTTTTTACTGTTGAACTTCTCTATCTCGATTCTAGATGAGCTCGCCATTCCTCTTTCTATACTCGAATCTCCACTGCAAAATCTCCCACTAAACCCAGGTTTATCACAGACCCAAGATAAACTTGATCTATCAAGACCGAGCCAAACCCTCAACAACAAAGGCNTCCCTCTGAAGCCAAAAACGAGCTCTGATACCACATTTAAGTTTTAAACCTGTGAAGTAAAGCAATGCATATAGATTCTTAAGCAAAACATAAATTAATCAATGGCTCATTCACATAGTACACAAAGATTTATACTGGAAACCCTCAACTGGGAAAACCTTTCTTATATTCATTATATTGAATTTCACCATTCACTATACAATATATATACAATGTTTTTTAGGTATGTATTCCATAGATACCAAAACCCTAATCCCTTAATATGGGATTAATTTACAAAACCGCTAAAAATAGCAAAAACGGACCCCAAAAAAATATTTTTCGGGCGTTGCCTCGGGCTACCGCCCATTCCCGAACACTACGCATAACCAGGGGGGGTATACCTGCCCCCCCCTGGGACCCCCCTAGGAAAGCGCCCGGTGCACACGACACAAAGACCATTACTAGAGGGATCGTCAAACGTAGTTGTCATATCTGACGTGCCCACACACACACATGCAAAGAATATAACACCTACCCAACACTAAGGATGTCGGTAAGTGATTGTATTGTATAAATAAGAACCTATATGAGGGAAGAGGGTTCGTTCAGGTTCGAGTTACTCGATCTATTTGTTGTTGGTATGTTGTGAGAGATTATTGTTGTGTGAGAGAGAAGTGCTAAGTGTGAGAGACTTCTGGTATTGTAAGATCTTCAGCTGGGTGTGAAGATCAACCCTGTAGCTGGGTGCGCATGGAGGGGAGAGAAAGAGAGGAGAAGAGAGAAGATCTTCTAGCTAAGAGCGCATACAAGAACTGTATGCTTCGTCTTAATATATTATAAAGCACAGTTCTGTGTATGTAGCCCTAGAGAGAGGGTGAACCATGTATATTTTGTGTCGTGTGTGATTGGTATTCTGTCTCTATCATTGATATACTGTGATTGCATTACTATGCTAGATATGATAAGTATATGTGCATAATAGATCCTAGTTGATAAGTGATATATGAATGCTGTGCTGTTATTGTATTAGATCCACTTGATATTCCCCTTGGTTGCAGACATCTCTGTCCTGCAGCCCCCCCATAACTGCTTCAGGTGAGACTGCATCTACTTCGCAGGTGTTTCTGAAAGGGCCAATAGTTAGGGCTTGTTGGTGCGCTCTTGGAGCTGAACCTTGGGTCTGTCCCTGTGCCAACAAATGGTTCCATTTCCAGGACATGAATCTTCGTGAGGGAATGTCAAGGTGGTTTCCATCAAAGACAAAGATTCAAAAGTGGATAGAGGATCAAGAAAAGGACTTCTCTGAAGCCCAGAACAAGAACCCTAATCTTAGTACAGAGGATTGGTTGGAGAGACATATTTTTACTGATATACACGAGATATTCTTTGGAGGAATCCATCAGGAACTATATGACTGGTTAACCAGGTTGGAAGATACCCAATTTGAGGTCAGATCTAGACCTCCTGTAGTTTGGACGTCGACGCTCATAAATAAGGTCAAGAGAGTTGATAACGTCGTGTCAAGAGTAGTGGATCATTGGTTCGATAGGACCATTGGAGGCTACATCACCGAGTTTTTTGTTGACATAGTAGAGTCATATAGCCAAGGCGAGAGATATTTTTTCAAGGGACCCAGAGGAAATTTTTTACATTTTATGAAGTTGAGAATCAAGATGCTATTGCATGAGAAGAACATCTTGAAGATACAGTAGATTGATCGGAATTGAAAAGGCTAATGTTCAAGAATTCAGACAACGACAACAACACAGAGGCTGGACATACACGCAGTGGGAGAGTGTTCAAAGAAGTTCATCTTTCGAACCTTTTCAAGCAGAACTACAAAGACGAGGGTTTCTACAGTGGAGAAGAAGCAGACCTGACCGACGAAGAGCATTCAGAACCCGCTAGGGCAGAGGAAGAGGAAGTTGAAGTACTTCGCCGGGACGAGCCAAAAACTTCAGGAACTATGTAGACTGATGAAGTAAGTTCTATTACCCCTCCTGTTAATTCATTAGTATTAAGAAATCCGAGTATTCCAAGCCACCATAGCATCCAGAGCACCGTCACCAGTAGTCCACCACATACTCAGTCCGAGACCCTAGGAAGATCTATGGCAGATGAGATGAGACTCCCTATCTTTAGGGGAGATGGATCTGAAGATCCTGACCAATAATGGTTCCTATGTGAAGCCGTATGGAATATTAAGAATGTCACCGATGAAGCAGTTAAAAGAACCCAGTTTAGTACTACCCTAAGAGATCACGCACTAAGCTAGTACATGAAGCTTGTCCAAGGACTTGCACAACCTAAGCCACTAAATGAGATCAAGAGTGTGCTGATTGCAGAGTTCAAGAAACCTAAATCGGAGTCCCAATGTATTACAGAGCTGAAAGAGATCAAGCAGAAGGTAGCCGAACCTGTTTGGGAGTTCGATCAAAGATTCAAGACCTTTACAGACTGATTGAATTTTCAGATACCAGATGAGAAGAACAAGGAATGGTTCATTGCTGCCCTCTTACCACACATCAGAGTTCCTCTGATGCAACAGAAGATTACTTCATAGTCTGAGGCACTGGAGATCACCATGAAACTAGAATCAACCCCTATGGGAGAATCCAACTCAGGTATGAGTCAGATCTTGAGTCAGCTGACTAGTTTGTCTTTGTAGGTCGAAGATATCAAGAAAGACAAGGGCAAAGATAAAAGAGAAGACATCTGGTGTGTCAGATGCAGATAAGAGGGCCATGACAAGGAACACTGTCCCCTATTCCATGAATACTTGGCCTCTGGAGCTCCGAGCCCTTTGAAGCAAGTCACCTTACCCTGGTACGAGGTATGCCGAAATAAACATCGCCTTGGTGAGTGCTATTACATGAAAAAATATGTTCAGACACCCACAAATTTGTATTGTATGTTTTGTAAGTCCGTGGGACATGATGATAAGGATTGTAGGGCTTATGATCTCATCCATGAAAGGTTGAGAGACATATACAAGATTCAAGGTGAAGTACAACAAGAAGGAAACACTACGCAGTATGACTCCCCTGGGAGAGGAAATTTCAATACTCGCGGTGGATTCAGAGGAAGAGGACGAGGAGGAGGTATGGGTCGAGACCGAGGACAGAGAATCTGTTATAACTGTGCATATCCAGGACACTTGGCAAGGGACTTTCAGAACCCTTGTACCACTTGTAGCTACTGCAAATCATTCGAACACGTTATCGAGGAATGTCCAACATTGTTGGCTAAACTTCAAGAGAAATGAGGACCTCAACAGAACCCGTAGATACAATTGATCAAATCTGAACCTAGCGGAGAAGACCCTAGAGTTGTTGTTATTACTAGAGGAGGCACTATTACAAGAGATGACAGAATGACCCAAGGGAATACTACATAAGATTTAGGAATTAGGAAAGCTACAGAGAAGACCCAAACCTTTGATGCAAAGAAGGAAAGACCAATATTTGAGGAAGCAAGAAAAGAGTTCAGAGGAGACTAAGGTTCTTCATAAAAAACAAGACTAGAAGTAATAGAGTATGGATTACCTCAGGCATTTGATCAGTTCGCTTCGCCAAGAGAAGGAAAAGAGGTAAGCAAGCTCATGGAATTTCTATATACTTGTGTTGAGTTAATTCAGGAAGAGCGCGCTGTCCAAGAACTACAAAATTTAATTAGACAATATGAGCTAGGAAAGATAGACCCCTTACTGGATAGGGCAGTACATCAAATCAGTAAGAAGAGAAGGACTTGTTATCACTGTAAAAATTTTCAGATAATATCTAAGTCTCAGGAATTTAGCAAGAGCTACATCGTCGTGGAAGCTTGATAGTTTGGAGAATTGATAATTTAGAGGACCGGGACATGTCTGGCGGTGTATAGACAAATATAGCGCAGGCACTCGATAGACCGTCGATTATAAAACAACCCAGATCAACGGCTGGAGCCCATATCGGGTGGTAAACTTGCACTAGACTTAACCATGTAAAGGCAGATCGGGGAAACCATTATGGTTTTTAAAATGGATGTGCGTTGCCTCCAGAAATACATTGGGGTGAAAGGCGGGTTGCCTGAAACCACTTTCACCAAAGCCTTGATGTCACATGTTCCTATACATCAAATCAAACACTCATGGGGTGCCAGTGGCAGCTGGTCAAAATCACTCCGTTTCACTCGTTCGATACTTCACAACCGTATAATGTCAAGTGAATGCCACCATATAACAAACTCGAAAGCTAATCATTTGAAATAGATTGGCCAAGCAAGGTAAATCAACGTACTTGTCAGTGAATCTATCCACAATTCATGATTGGAACTCTATAATTATTGATTCTCAAGTATGAAGGCATCATCTCATCCATAAGAAAAGTAATCTCCAATTCTCTCAACTCTCTGATTTTTGCAAGAACGTTTCGGTGTCCACGAAATTGGGATACATGGACCAAGCTGTATCTGGTGAAACCGGTCATTCAAGCAACATGGAAGATTTACCTATGATCAGGAAGGAAAGAGTAATTGCGTGTATATTGGTGACTAAATTCCACACAGAACCTGCTACAAACTTAGGATTGGAAGTCACGCTAAATCCCATTATGAGGGATCTAGTCATCAACAAGCGAGCTGTAAAAAATAAACAAAGAAAACGACATAAGAAAGAAACAGTAGCTGAAATGGCTAAAAGTGTTGGAGAGAATCAATCGACCTGGTTGGATACTCTAAAGGAGGAGATCACTAAGTTAAAATAAACTCTCAGGTGGAGATGAGTACATCCCAACAAGTTTTGGACAAATGGCGCCTTGATACGATGAACCTGTTCCTAACGGTCCCTCTAAAATAGGGTAACGATTATTATAAATCATTTCTCATTTGTAACTGATCTCTAATCTTAGAATGATGAGAAGTCTAAACATTTTGTATTCCATGAAGAAACCTTCACTATATATATATTATCTTGAGAAGATAGAAGGATGGAAAAGAGAGGAGCCTGCCCTCTGTGTAGTAAGAGCTTTGTAAATTTTGGGGCTAGAATGAATATATAAATGCAGAAGCGGATTGTGGACCGTTTATGAAAAGATTCTAATTGACAGTAATATGAGTCTTGTTTTACCTTCTCAGTATGTGTTTCCTGTGATATTTTATTCCATATACATTTTTCATCTGTTTAAATCAAAGATTTTAAAAGCCCAGAATTCATCATTTGATGCTCTTGGCTTAGCGATTTAGTCTATGTTTATCTCTTCTGAACTAATTCAGAATTCATTCCAATAATGCTCTGATATAGTTATGTGTTTCCTTTTCCTTTGATGCCATGCAAATTTTTCAGATATAAACTCAAACTTACTACCTGATTTAGCCTTTTCCTCTTAATAGTTCACAGATTTGATAATGCATGTTCGTTCTAGACTCCATAGCCAAAATGTCATCTCCCTCCTCTAGTCATTTTATTACAAACCCCGAAACAAACCAAATCTAGCCACCGATTGCCATAGATATATCAAGTGACATGAGAGAGCCCTCTCTAAGTTGAGTAGGCTAGTGCCTCAACTCTAAAGCTGGTTGAAATAGTTACCTCTATCGTTTGTCTATTCAACCGGACAAAATTTACAGAGTGCTAACATTCTGGCGCCATTGCCGGGGATGAAATTGAAAATTTTTCCCTGGGAAGAACAACATGGTTGAGTTCTAAGGTCTGAGAGTAGTAAACACTCACACACATATTGGATGTATTCCTTCTCTGGTGACTCCACACATCAAAAATCAGTTTGAAGGTGATTCCACTGGTAGAAGAATCCAGAAATTTGAATTTTCAATGGCGACTCCACTCCCAATGCAGAATCTAGCTTCCAAAACATTATTGGTGACTCCACTCAATTTTCAAATGTAATTCAAAGACTCCACTGAGAAATGAGATCCCTTGACAGAGGTATGAAAATACACGATGGAAGAAAACAAGTACTTAAAATTGGATTTTTTCCAAGGCATTTTATTGTTTGTTATAGGTTGCCTCTATTTTTTCCTTGAACATGCCAAGCCAATTTTTCTTTACCTGCCGCATTCTAATGATGATCATGAAAAACTTGCAATCATTTATCCTCCACTTAAAGTTGCACATGCATACCCCCACCATATCGATGATTTCGATAAGAGTTTTACAGCTGGACCATGTGATGACCGTGACCAAGTCGGTGAACCCCATAAAGCCAAGGCCAATGTCTCTCCCCCTGTTCCTAGTCCAACGTCCTCCAGAGCCCAAGATAGATACATACCCTTGAAACTACCCCAAGTCCTCCATGATTTCCCTCCAAATCACCATGAATATCTACCTGTGTTTGATGGAGAAATTAATGTCATCTCAGCTGAAAAGCACATCCAAGGGTTTGAGCATTTTATAGATTTATTTGAGATTAACCATGACGATGTTTGTATGAGGGTTTTCTCTCAATCCTTGAAAAGGGACACCAAAGACTGGTTTAGACATTTGCATCCAGATACAATTAGCTCATGGGAGGAATTGAATAATGTTTTCTTAAAGCTTTGGGGCAAGAAGAAATCTTTGGATCTACAACTTGCAGAGTTCTATGCCTTGAAATGGGAGAGCAACAAAACTATCTCTATATTCAGTAGAAGGTTTTCCAGTATTTACTACAAATTGCCTGAAGAGATTCAACCCACTGAAGCAGCTGCCATGTTCCATTATACCACAACTCTTCATCTTGATTTGTCTTTCCTCCTGATGGAAATAAGACTTAAGTCCTTGCAACAAATGTTTAATGATGCCCAAGATATTCAACACAACATCCAAGCATGTAAATAGATCCAAAATGAGGAGTTAGATGCTAAAGAAAATAAAAGAGAATATGAACATAAAATGTTTGATTGGAGCCTTGAGCATATAGTTGACAATATCATGGGCCCTCTTAAAGTCTCAAATGCTTGTGATCGTGCTAAAAATTATATTCCACTTGTTAAAAAAAGAGGTGTTGTTCTAGCTTATGAGCCATCCCATGATAAGCAAGGAGTTGGTCATTTTGTAGACAGTCAAGAGGATGAGTTTGCAAACTAGTTTGTTGAAGAATAGATAAATGTTCCAAGTCTGTTCTTATTAGACGACGTTGAATATGATGCTAGTTTTCCTATATATGACAAATTCAAGGATGATCATGATATTGAAGACTCTCTTCTTCGACAGTACAACGAGGAGAAAAATATTAGACCAACTGAAGAGAATTATCTACTCTTATGCTTCACTGCATTCAAATTATTGAAACAAAATTCTCAGATCATTGTTGAGGCAAGCAAATTTGTGCTGATGCAAAGTTACACCAAACCAACAAAATAGATTGACAAGATATTGGAACACTCTTCTCAGACGCTGGATGACCATGTTCTTTGTTTTGAGGAAGACCTTGTAGATTCATAAATACAGTCATTGGTTGAAGATAAAGCTGAAGGTGATCATGTCCAAAAACCCAAAGAGATGGAAAAATGTACCTATGATACCCAAAAAAATGAAGAAGGTTGTGAGTCAGGTAACAAAACCTTGCCATTGTGTTTTTCCTCATTTGAACTGTTAAAACAAAATGGCGTTTCAAATCAGAAAATATCTGAGCATGAAGTCGAAGGCGAAGAAAGCAACGAGTTTACAGATAAAAACTCTCTCCCCTTATGTTCTTCTTCCTTTGAATGGTTAAGATAAAATCATGAAATTTCAGAAAAAATAGGGACTTCTGACTATATTCATAGTAGCACTGTTTTACATGAAAAGATTTTCATCATTAAATAACACCAACTACACTCACATGCATTGCATGATCATTACTTGGAAGGGTATTTCAATCTAGAATTTCAATCAGAGCTTAACCATCAGATTAAAGAAGAAGTCGATCAAGAAATTTTTATCAAAGGTCTTTTCCTTTCTCCTAGAACTAATACAAATGTTCAACAATATTACCAACAAGACAAGGTATTTCAAGGTTGCCTTTCTTCCCCTGAAAATGAAGTAGTGAGCCTATTTCTGAACAACCTAGATATGGATGAAGATTTTGAAATTTCGCACATGAAAACTCCAAACATCGGGGAAAACCTAGTGGAAGAATCTTGCCCTTCTATATTGATTCCTAAAAAGAAGTCATGCTTTCATATGATTCGAGATCTTGAGACACATTATATGGGAAAGGTTTACGATCAGAATCTACCAACAACAATAGATTACAACGAATCAATGTCTGCACCAAATCTTTTCATGTCAGATGATTTTCTACAACCATGGTCGCTTTATGACTAAGGAAATCCCTACTACTAGACTTCTCAACAACTCTGTCAATTTTTTAGAAGTCAACGAGTTGAATCACCTAAAAACAAAAATACAATGGGAGGAGTAAAACATGATGATTGTTTTACACATATTTTAGAAGATCCATTCACAATCCTATTGGAAGAAATGAACAATACAAATGTCTTTAATTTTTTGAGATTTGGATTTATGGATGTAATGCTGAATGAATTAGCAGTAAGATGGATCTGGAGTAAGCTTGTGCAAAGTAGACAGATAGTGGATAAAATTCTTGCATGGTTGCATTGACATTTTGATTTCACTTGATTGAGTATTCATTTTAGCGTTTTAGGGTAGGTAGGAACGTACGAATAAGCTTGTTGGACAAGCATTTTTCAGTTTATATTTCTAGTATTGTGTATAGTCAGTTTCAACAGTATATTCAGTGTTCGGTATCCAGTTGAGAGAAGCGTACAGAGTTTAGACTTTAGCAGACACTAGTGATATGGTAGGAGTAGGGTACACACACATGTTTTGGGATCAACCCAATGGATTAGGCACTAGGTCTACAAGTTCTTTGCTACCTCACAGGGAGGATAGCATCCCTAGTTGGATCCTATGTTATCAATGTAACAATTTTCAGACAAGATTTAAGTCTCAGGAGTTTAGCAATAGATACATCGTCGCGGAAGCTTGATAGTTTGGAGAATTGATAATTTAGAGGATCAGAACATGTTTGGCAGCGTACAGACAAATATAATGGAGGCGCAAAAGGTATAACTTGATAGGCCGTCGATTATAAAATGACCCAGATCAACGGTTGGAGCCCATATCGGGCGATAAACTTGCATGGGACTTAACCATGTAAAGGCGGACCGGGGAAACCGTTGTGGTTTTTAAAATGGACGCACATCGCCTCCAGAAATACATAGGGGCAAAAGGTGGGTTGCCTGAAACCACTTTCGCCAAAGCCCCGATGTCACATGTTCCTATACGTCAAATCAAACACTCGTGGGGTGCCAGTGGTGGCTAGTCGAAATCACCCCATTTCACTCGTTTGGTACTTCACAACCATATAATGTCAAGTGAACGCCACCATATAACGAACTCAAAAGCTAATCATTTGAAATGGATTGGCCAAGCAGGGTAAATCAACGTACCTGTCAGGAATTCATGATTGGAACTCTATAATTACTGATTCTCAAGTATGAAGGCAACATTTCATCCATAAGCGAAGTAAACTCCAATTCGCTCAACTCTCTGATTTCTGTAAGAACGTTTCGGTGTCCACGAAATTGGGATACATGGACCAAGCTGTATTCGGTGAAACTGATCATTCAAGCAACATGGCAGATTTACCTACGAGCAGGAAGGAAAGAGTAATTGCACATATATTGGCGACTAAATTCCACACATAACCTTCTACAGACTCAGGATTGGAAGTCAAGCTAAATCCCATTATGAGGGATCTAGTCATCAACAGGCGAGTTGTAAAAAAGAAACGAAACAAATGACAGAAGAAAGAAATTGTAGCTGAAACGACTAAAAGTGTTGGAGAGAATCAACCGACCTGGTTGGATACTTTAAAGGAGGAGATCGCTAAGTTAAAATAAACTCTCAGGTGGAGATGAGTACATCCCAACAAGTTTTGGACAAATGGCGCCTAGATACGATGAACCTGTTGTTGGTCACTATAATTGCTTAATTAATTCAAACAATCAAGTGCTACATAAATTGTCAACCCAGGGAAGTCTGTTTATTTCAAAGATAACCACGCACTATATATGCTCAATTCCAAAAGCAACTTAGAGTTGTAGTAAATGAAACTATATATTAATCACACTTGCCTTGAATAAACTGAAGTTCTGACTTGAATTACAGGAAAGCAACCTACCTATTGCAGAGCTTAAAGAGATGATTAATCTAAAAAACCTGGATTACATTAAAATAACAACTGCAACAGGAAATAACAACTATTCTGTAACCAGAGAACATGACCCTGTTCCCAAGAAGGAACTCCAGTACCTTGTTTTGATTAACACACTTTCATGAAAGAATCAATGCGTAAAAGACTAACTCTATCTAACAGAGAACATGACCTTCTAATCCCTCCTATTTAGCAGGGACCCTTAACCCAGTCTCTGATTAACACACTTGCGAAAACATGAAAGCTAACTAATTCTACAGAGAACAGGACCTTCTAATCCCTCCCATTTAGCAGGGACCCTTAACCCAGTCTCTAATTAGCACGCTTGTGAAAACAACTGAAAGCTAAATAATTCTACAGAGAACAGGACCTTCTAATCCCTCCCATTTAGCAGGGACCCTTAACCCAATCTCTGATTAGCAAACCTTATGAAAACAACTGAAAGCTAACTAATTCTATAGAGAACAGGACCTTCTAATCCCTCCCATTTAGCAGGGACCCTTGACCCAGTCTCTGATTAACAAACCTTATAAAAAAAACTGAAAGCTAACTAATTCTACAGAGAACAGGACCTTCTAATCCCTCCCATTTAGCAGGGACCCTTCACCCAGTCTCTGATTAGAAAACCTTATAAAAACAACTGAAAGCTAACTAATTCTACAGAGAACAGGACCTTCTAATCCCTCCCATTTAGCAGGGACCCTTAACCCAGTCTCTGATTAGCAAACCTTATAAAATCTTCACACAAGATTGCCAATTAAAATGATTGTGAAAATAGTGTAACACTCAATAAAATAAAGTTCCTAACAAGACAAAGTTCAGTAGTGTTTCAGCAAAGCAAAATTCATTAAAAGTAGTGTTTCAGCAAGACATAAGTTAATCAAGGCATAAACATAAATTACATTAACACACTGTAAAACTAACGGGTGAATCTTGTGAAGAAGGTGGGCCCTCCCTTCTCACAAGATTCCCCTGAAATGAAAAGGCTAGAGGAGGATGTTCAAAACAGTCTTTTATTCATCTATCAAAGTATCATATTACAATCTGGAAATGAAGTACGCCCCTCTCTCTGAAGCTTTCTTAATACATAAAAACTTGGATCCCTCGAATGATGGTTTCCTCTTATTTAAAGAGGGAACCCCCTTCGATACAATTGATCAAAAATTACAATGTATATCTGAGTCCTATTCTTAGTCAGATCGACTTTCTAAACCAGAATAAGATGTCCTAGTCTCTTGCAACAGAATGCTATTACAAGTGCTGAATGAGGTGTTGCTGTTATGGCTGGAGTAACAGTTCCTTCTCGTTGCTGCTGATGCTGTTTCAACATCGCAAATCGCGGGCTGTTTCAGCTATGGGATTTGCGCTCTTGACTGTTTCATCATTCCCATGTAGGAGTGATGGTTGGTGCTTGGCTCACGTGCGACTGTTGTAGAGTTGTTGTTGACCGCTGACTGTGTAACGACTTCCTTTGTGTTCAACATCGTCGGTCCTGGCCTGTGTAATGACTTCCTCTATGTTTTAGCATATGCGACCCTGGACTGTGTAACAGTTCTGTGTTTCAACATCTGTGGCCCTGGACTGTGTAACAACTCTGTGTTTCAGCATCTGCGACCCTGGACTGTGTAACAGCTCCGTGTTTCAACATCTGCAACCCTGGACTGTGTAATAGTTCTGTGTTTCAGCATTAGGCCTCAAATGCTAATCTGCAGTTTGAACTGTTTCAACACTTATACATTTCTAATCAATGGTTAAGTACGAGAGTGATGTAAAATATTATGCAAAACAGATTAAATGTATAGTAATGAGAAGGGACGTTGTATACCTTTGGAATGATCAGATAAAGTGATAGTATGAGTTTAAATGTGGGTGATCAAGAGTGTAATAGTGGAAAAAAGTATAGGCAAAAAGGTACATTGTGTGGTCCTAACATCCCCCCCAACTCAAGGTGTTGCATGTCCTCAGGCAACGTCACTCTGAATCAGAGTCTGGATACCGACTCTGAGTGTGTAAGTTACTCAAGCAGTAGCTCTGGGAGTACTGTCCGTTGGAGTTCTGAACCCTTGGACCTGATGTAATCTTTTCCATGCTGCTGTTTCTGTCTTCTTAGGCAGCTTATAATTGATTTGATACCTTTCTATTGGTAACCAGAGGATAGGAAAATAAAACCGGTACCCTATCCAGTTTTCAGCACATTGCTGAACACACTGGATGTAGTTAGGTACCCTGGAAATTGCTACCTCAAGGTTGGTGGGGCTAAAAGGATTGTGTTCTTGTCTCTTCTCAGTGGATTGCTGCCAAAATAGGTTATTTGCTTGGAGGGTAGGAATCTCTATGGATCTGATGATGTGCTGACAATCCTGGAGCACTATTGATTGTAGCTGTTGAACATGTTCAGTCATACCTGGTTTCTTTAAGAACTCATAATATTCTGTGACAAAGGTGGCTGCCTTCTGTGGTTCTGGTCTTATCCAGAGGAGGCGATTATCTTCATTGTGCTTGGCAGCCAAAAAGTCATCTTGCCACAAAATCTGATTGTGGAGAAAAAAGGTAAACGCCCTAATTTGGATGTCCTCGACAAGGGGATTAAGGTTCAACAGCCTGTTCTCGGGAATGGCCTTGTTATGAAAGTATGCCTCACAGAGGAGGTGCTGATCCCTAGTAGAGGCTGCTGCAAAATTTTTGACAAAATCTGCTGGGTGTAGTACTGCATGGGGTTTACCTTCTATAATTGATTTGATCTGAAACCATGTGAGTCGCTCCATAAGGAATAAGGAGTAGTTGCAAGATGGCTTTCTTGTGGCCAATAGATTTTGTACCAAATCAAATACCAGGGCCAATCTGCCTTTCAATTCTTTGTTCTGCTTCTTAAGGTTACGAGCTTCCTGGCATGTCTATTCTAATGCTTCCCAATTTGAGTAAGTATGATTTATCTAGATTTGTCTCTGCACTTGCAGGCTTTTGGCCTGTGTTTCAGCATACTCTTTCTTCCATTTTTGTATTGTTGCCTGCTCATCCCATAGCTGAGTCTGTGTTTCAGCGTTGCAAGTAGTGGAATGAGGTAAGGTCTGAATAGATTGTTCCATAAAAGTGGGGAGATTGATCTGGCTTGGAGGTGTAAATTCCTCCATAGGCATTGTTTGTACAACTTTGTTGACAAAGGTAGGGGCTTCTTTTGTTGCAATGCAGGGCTCAGTCTTGATCTTGGGAGGACCTGCTGGTTCTTGTGTTTCAGCAGGTTCTTCCTTGACTACAAAAGTTGAAGGAGTAGGGGGTGTTCCTGTCACTGGGACTTGAATTATCTTATAGCCTGCTTGATAGTAAATATCCCCATATTGACAACACATATATTCTTTACACAGGCTCTCTGTGGTCCCTTCTGACAAGGTTGCTGTACGAACTAAGGTGTACAAATTTAGTTCCTTTTCATATGCTTCCTTTGACCTAGCTAATTCTCCCTTATATGCTTCCAGTTCAGACTTTAAAAACTCGTTTTCCTGCAAGACAGAGGCCATTGTTGGTTCAGGTTGAGGGATGACTGGTTCTTGTGTGGCAGTCACGGCCTTACTAGCTGGTTGTTGTGGAGCAGCTGCAGGAATGGTAGCTAATTCTTGTGTTTCATCTTCTTGATGTAAGAAAATTAATGTTGCAGCACCCTGGACCTCTAATTCCTGTATCTCAATTTCAATATCAGCAACTGGTTCTTGTGTTTCAGCCGTAGCTGTTTCTTGTGTAGCAGCTATGGCTGGTTCTTGTGTTTCAGCCACTGAATGGGTAGCTGGTTCTTGTGTTTCAGCTACTTTATTTGAGGAGAGTAGTGTTGCAACACCCTGGGCCTCTGATTCCTGTATCTCAATTTCAATATCAGCAATTGGTTCTTGTGTTTCAGCCGTAGCTGTTTCTTGTGTAGCAGCTATGTCTGGTTCTTGTGTTTCAGCCACTGAATGGGTAGCTGGTTCTTGTGTTTCATCTACTTTATTTGAGACAGATGATGTCGCAGCACCCTGGGCATCTGGTTCTTGTGTTTCAGTGCCTGTGGGTGGAATAGGCAAAGATCCTGGGATTTCGGAGGTTGGAGGTGTACGGGGTATCAGTCGAATAGGTGGGGGGTCTAGGGTAGTGGTAATAATGGGTGGCCTTATTGAGGCCCTTGTTCGCTTTTTTCGTAAGAAGGATGGAAAGAGGGGAATTTATTTTTGTTTTCGTGAAGGTCTTTCCTCAATGATGGGGCATGGGGAATTATCTGGCTCAGAGTCATCACTAAGAATATGAAGGGCGGGAGTGGATGATTCTGGTAGGGTATGAGGCGGGCTTGGTATGGTAGGGGAATTGATTGGACTGATTGGTTATGTGGGCGGGCTATTGGGTACTTATGGGGAGTCTGGGGGGTTTTGCGGTTGCTGCTCCTGGGGATTTTCGGGAATTCCAGCAGCTCTTTCGGGGTTTATAGGTGGGTTGTTTAGTGGGGGGTTTTGTTGAGAAAAACCCCTTTGGATGAGAAGTTGGACAAGGCGGTGATGGATGAGTGAAAGGGTGGGATCTTTATCCTTTCTGCAGTAGTGTGCCATGTTTTTCAGACAACCCAACAAATAATAAGGAATATTCACTCGTCTATTATGCCGTAAATGAGATAACAGAAGAAAGTCGTGCTGATAAACTACCTGGTATCGACCCTCGCAGGTTAGGTAATGTTTGATGAATCTTGCAACTTCTGGCCATGGGGGTGGCAATGAGATGAGTTGAACACCCCTGCCTTTAAGTTCAATTTGTTCTTCTGGCAAGAAGAAGTTCTGTTGGGCATTCCGAATGATATGTTTATGACTGAACGTGCGAGTGCCGTTGATAGGGAGGCCTGAGACCTGTGCTATATCTTCTTCTGTTATTGAAATTCAGACCCCCTTCAATGACAGAATGGTCCTCCTGAAGGTTTTGGGTGAATTGCAGGACCTGTTGTTCATTATACCCCTGAAGTCTCTGAAAGTAATTGAGTCATCCTGCCTGCTGAAAGATTTGATAAGCTATTGGATAATGTTCTAACAATGCTGTGGTGGCGGGCTCGTTCCGTATGACAGAGCCTCCCATAGCTACCAACTCGGTAGGATACAACGTCAAAGAGTTTGAGTAACAACCTCTGCACAGAGTGAGTTTTCTGAGCGACGGTATGCAAAATGGTGGTGAATACGCGAAAAGGGTGGTAAAATAGGAATGGCCATGATGAATTCGTGTGAAGTGATGGTATATAAGGTTTGATGTGTCCTCCCTTCCCGTCAAGTGCGGCTAGTAATGATTGCACTCGAGTGGTCATAATGATTTATAATTTTTCTCATTAACTATGGCTTAATTGTATTACATAAAATTTACATACCTCGCCTTACCTTTTGATTCGTTCTGCAAACAAAATATCATGCCTGTCTATGGTAGTCCTGCAATGATCGTGGCAGAGACTTTTGATCTAATAGATGAATTGTGTCGAGGGTTTGCTGACTGGAAGAACGAACTATAGTATGAGAGCGTAAAAGCTTGCTGACAGATGATGTTGAAAAATTGGTGTTTCAACAACAGAGAAGAACGAAACAATTGTTGGATGGTGTTGTTTCGGTGATGAGAAAATGTGAAGAACTGCTAAACAATGGTGTTTCAGCGACAAGAAAAACGAGGCGAAACAATTGCTAGACGGTGCTGTTTCATCGACGAAGGAAGTGAGGAATTGCCAGACTGTAGTGTTTTGGCAATAGCGAGAACAAAAAGTGCTGAACGGTGGTGTTTCAGCATCGGAAGAGAGTCAAAAGTGCTGAACGATGGTGTTTCAGCATCGGAAGAAAGTCAAAAGTGCTGAACAGTGGTGTTTCAACATCGGGAAAAATGATGAAGAGTTTCTGACAATGGTGTTTCAGTATCAGAAAAGAAAAGGCGAAACAATTGCTGGATGGTGTTGTTTCGTCGATGAAGAATGGTGAGGAAATGGGGAAAAGTGGTAAAAGGTTGCTGAACAATGATGGGGGGGTTAGGTGTGGGGTTGGTGGTAGTGGTGTTTCGGCAACAGAGGAAGGTCAAGAGTGGTAACAATGGTGTTTCAATAATGAAGAAAGTCAAAAGTGCTGAACATTGGTGTTTAAACATCGGAAGAAAGTCAAAAGTGCTGAACAATGGTGTTTCAACATCAGAGGAAGCTTGTCTCTTTGAAGTAGGATCGTCCTTTCCTGGTGGCCTGTACTTTGATCGAGAATCTGCAAAAATTGATTGTAACATGGTATTTCTTGACAGGGATCATTAGTAAATAAAATCTAATCTAATCTGATACTAAAGAAATTAACTTAAAAGAATTAATTGCAATTAGGGGTAGAAACCCCCTCAAGGAAGAGGAAATGGGCGTCTGCCATGCATGTGGCCTTAAAATCTTCTTTGGAACTAGGGCACTGGTACAGACGAAGCCGATGACCATTTACAAGTAACGAAGTTTTGGAGTCATCGATTGTGAGGAGCTTTACTGTTCCATTGGGGAAAATAGTGTCTACTTCGTAAGGTCCAAGCCATCTTGTATGCAGTTTCCCTTGAAATTCTTTGAACCGGGAATCATATAGTAGGGCCCAATTACCTTTTTGGAACTGCTTGTTCTTGATATTTTTGTCATGCCATTTTGATCTTTGCTGTTGAATTATGGTTGTCTGCTGAATGGCATCTAGTCTTTTCTCCTCCAATTCATTAAGCTGCTGCAACCTGGCTGTCTGTGCATCGGTTAAATCAAGGTTGACAGCTAAAGCAGTCCTTAAGGTTTTTATCTCAAATTCCATAGGAAAGACAACACTTTTTCCATAGACTAATTCATAGGGAGAGAATCCTGTAGTATTTCTCCAGGTAGTTCTGTAGGTCCATAATGCTTCCGGGAGCCTGTAGGACCAATCCTTTCTATTTTCCTTCACCGTTTTTGTGAGAATGGCTTCTATTAATTTGTTTGTGCTTTCCACCTATCCATTGTCTTGGGGGTGGTATGTTGTAGTCATTCTCTGATGAATATGATATCTCTGAAGGGTGGCTTTGAACCCATGAGAAGTGAAAGGAGGTCCTCCATCTGTAACTAATTCTATTGGTACTCCAAATCTGGTGAAGATGTCTTTAAATAAGAAATCTATAACTGCTTCTTCGGTCGCTCTGTGGAGTGCCTTGGCTTCCACCCATTTAGTCATGTAGTCTGTGCAGACCACTATGTAAACTTTTTGATTGGATGGAGGGTTGATGGGTCCTATAAAGTCTAAGGCCCATCTTTCAAATGGTTCAAGTACTATCTGGGGG
>ML844503.1:71786-95898 GCA_009831015.1 Picea engelmannii | reverse complement strand
TAATTCAACAAATATAAGAATTATTGACAATTATAATTTTAAATTTATATTATGATATATTTGGGTTAAGAATTTTAAGATTCTTAAATTTATATTATTATATATATTTGGGTTAAAAATTTTAGGAGAAAATAATCACCATTATCATCTTTATCCTTAATTTTGTTATATGCAATATCAATTTGTTATTTAAAAATTTATTGTTTGTTATGATAATTGAACATCCTTATCCTTAATTTTATTATATGCAACATCAATTTGTTATTTAAAAATTTATTGTTTATTATGATATTTACAATATGATAATTGAACATCCTTATCCTTAATTTTATTATATACAACATCAATTTGTTATTTAAAAATTTATTGTTTATTATGATATTGTATTAAAAATTTATTGTTTATTATGATATTGTATTAAAAATTTATTGTTTATTATGATATTTACAATATGATAATTGAACATCCTTATCCTTAATTTTATTATATACAACATCAATTTGTTATTTAAAAATTTATCATTTATTATGATATTTACAATATGATAATTGAACATCCTTATCCTTAATTTTATTATATGCAACATCAATTTGTTATTTAAAAATTTATTGTTTATTATGATAATTGATAGTTGTTATATGTTATTATTTAAAAATTTATTGTTTATTAGGTTGATTAATGATTTATTGTTTATTAGGTTGACTAATGATTATATAGAAATTTATTGTTTTTTATTATAGGGAAATTTATTGTTTGTTATGTCGAGTGGTTATAATAAGGAAATTTTATGTAATACTGCATAACATTTTATATGTTATTTTAAAATTATGTTTGACTTCTAAGTATTAAGGACAAAACTTATTATATTTTAAAACACATTTTATATTACACTATGTATGAAAGTTAATTTAAAACATTTTTGTGCTATCATATTAAATTGATTATGTGTTTACTAATCTTAATCATTAATGATTTTGATAAGAATATCTTTGTAATATTCCATAATCTTATTTTGTGGGTATTTATAAGTAAGAGCTAGAGAAAACTTAGTTATTTTGTAAAACACACTTTATACTACAATGAGTATGAAAGATAATTTAAAACATCTTTCTGTGCTATCATATTAAATTAAAATTTATCTTGTAAAACACACTTATACTACAATGTGTATGAAAGATAATTTAAAACATTTTTGTTTGCTATCATATTAAATATTAAATTGATAGTTTGTTGACTAGTCCGAATTATATATTATACAAGTGTAATGATTTTGATAACAATCTCTTTGTAATATTTAATGTTCAGTTTTATTTGATAGATATTTATAAGTTGGAAATTAATGTATTTTTGAAAGATAATTTAAAACAAAAACATTATATATTATACAAGTGTAATGATTTTGGTAGTTTTATTTTTGATATTTGTTTGCTATCATATTAAATATTAAATTGATAGTTTGTTGACTAGTCTGAATTATATATTATACAAGTGTAATGATTTTGATAACAAACTCTTTGTAATATTTAATGTTCAGTTTTATTTGGTAGATATTTATAAGTTGGAAATTAATGTATTTTTGAAAAATAATTTAAAACAAAAACATTATATATTATACAAGTGTAATGATTTTGATAACAATCTCTTTGTAATATTTAATGTTCAGTTTTATTTGGTAGATATTTATAAATTGGAAATTAATATATTTTTGAAAAATAATTTAAAACATTTTTGTTTGCTATCATATTAAATATTAAATCTATTGTTTGTTGACTAGTCTGAATCATATATTATAGGAGTGTAATGATTTTGATAACAATCTCTTTGTAATATTTAATGTTTAATTTTATTTGGTAGGTATTTATAAATTGGAAATTAATGTATTTTTACAATAGTGAATGGTGTTTTTATTAAAATTTATGTGTTTAGATTAGTATGTTTTATATTAAATTGATTTTTTTTGTTGACTAGTTGGAATCATATATTATACATGTGTAATGATTTTGATAAGAATTTTTTTGTAATCTTTAATGTTTAGTTTTATTTGGTAGGTATTTATAAGTTGGAAATTAATGTATTTTTATAATAGTGGATGGTATTTTTATTAAAATTTATGTGTTTAGATTAGTATGTTTTATTTATGAAGATGGAAAAAAAAATATTAATATTGAATTAATTAAATGGGCAACAATATTGACAACAATCAATTAAAAATTAATTTAGACATATATTATTATTAGATAAATGATATTCATAGTTTAAACATTTTAAGAATTTGCATTTTTATATTTTTAGAAATAATGAAAAGAGAAATCAACAATTTTGACTTAAAATTTTGCAAGAATCATTTAAAATTGATGAACTTACATACATCAATTGTTAACATTACACAATATTATCGTAATAAAGCTATTGGAGGGTAATGAATCCATTTCTATATTAAAAAAATAAATTGTATCAATTTAAAATTAAAAATTTAACAAAGATTACATAACCAAATTTCTATGATGAAAAACCACAATATATCAACATTTTAGAGTTCGTAATAATAATAAAAAAGAATATCAACGTAAAACAATATTGCTTAGTATAGTAAATCCTAATATTACAGCAAAGTACAGAACAAGTGTTTATAGATTCCCAATTCACATTGATGGCAGCAATGAAGGTGACATTTTGTTTCAAACTCCAAAGTTAATTGAGTAAGTTAGTTTTCTTCCCAAACCTCCTACTAGTTGAGTCCTCGAGCATATAGTCTTCACAAGGTTGCATTAGTCTACTCGTATAGTGGAAGTAATTTATTTTTCCATATAGTTTTATAGTTTTCTTAAGGTTTTGATTTTTATTTTTTTTTGTTAAATAATTCATTTTCTTAGTTTTGATTGTGACCTGGAATAATGATGTTTGTGTCAACCTTGGGAGTGCACATTGTGGTGACTAGCTTGCATATGTTGTATTGGTGTCTTCATCCTGGTCTAGTCCTAGTTTGGTTGACGTGATTAGAGTGTCAAGAAGATGGCTTTCCATGTGTGTCAACTAATGACATCCATTTCTTTCACACATTAAATGGTTGTACTAACTTTCCCATCTGTCTTGTCTTGTTGATGCTTGCACACCATTTATATATGAGGTCACTGTTAATGATTGGCCTAGATCTTTTACTTGTTTTTCATCCCAAATCTTACTAAATTATAGTCTTATTAAAATTTTTTATCTTTATGCAAGTGATCCTTCTTTCTCATCCAAGTCTTACTAAATTTTAGTCTTATTAAATTTTTTTATCTTTATGTATGTATCTTTATAATTTTTTTATCATTATGCACGTGATCCTTCTTTCTCGTCCAAGTCTTACTAAATTTTAGTCGTATTAATTTTTTTTTATCTTTATGCATGTAGCTTCAACCCCTTTCTCGTTGTGGTGATTCAGGGCTCCCAAGAGAAATCTTGTTAGGTTTAGGAGCACAACACATAAAAGGCCCATATTCTCTTCAAAGAAATCGTCATACTCTTAAACTATATCAAAAACATGGTGCATGAAGCCGTAATTATAATAGCGAGTGGAACCCATGTCGTCTATTGCTAATGTTGAAGTCATAGATTTTTTAATGCTTTGGGATTAGGACTTATCAATACTATGTGATGTATATTTAATCATAGTTAGATTTGATTAAATCCAATAGTATTTCCAATCCCTAAAGACTGTAAGAAAATTTTGTCTTCAATAAATCAAATTCCAAGAATTCAAACAGAAGTTTCGACAACTTCGTTGATTAGAAAAGGTATAACTTCATTGCCAATTATGTTTTTGAACAATGTCATCTTTTATTGGTTAATTGAGGATGTTGTTTATCTGTTTTACGAAATGTTTTTTTTTGCCGAAATTCGGTGATATAAATTTACACGAATCACGATTTTTTTGTTGTTCAAAATCCATTTTTGAATGTAAAAATGGATTCACCATGCTGAAAAAACCCTAGAACACTCAAATTATACAGAAATAATCATTTAAATCTACAAATCTAACAAATCTTTATCAGATTTCAAACAAATGTCCCCGAAAAAAACCATCATTTCATAAAACATTTAACCTACAACATTAATTAAGTGCCTGCCCACCACACCTTTTGCGATGGAATTTTTCTTAGGCATCGTGAATTGTCGTGAATTGTTTCTTGGCTATGAAAGACAATATTGTTGTAGCCTTTGTTGAAGGGAGGCTACTTGGCTCAGGCTTTATTGAAGTGGAAATCTTAGTGTTCTAAGGATTTCTCGGGTATTTATGCATGTACCTATCCATTTGGGTTTCTCAAGTATTTATTCATATACCTTTCCACCTTCTATCTCATTCCACCTCTACAAATGTTGCTTATAGTGTTTCCATTTCAAGCCTAGAACTTGAGTAATTATAGGAGTTTTTAATTTGAAGGACATTTTTCTCCAATGATTCATTTTAGGATAAAGTGTTTTGCAACATTATAATCGTGGGACTTTCTTTCATTCAAAATTTACTTAAAAAAAATCTAAACCATTGATTGTTATTTGTTTATTATATTTTTTTTTAAGTTTTAATATGAATACCTATCAATGGTTTGCTTGGAAAAAGAAAGCCCTACTATAACTTATTGTTCTTAGGGTAACCGTAGGTCATTATAGTAGGCTAAGTGAGGGCTTTGGTTTGTTGTCCAAGTTTTACAATGCTCACACTATAATTTTATGTATTTTTAGAGAATTTTATTCCATTTTAGAATGGAAAATGGTTTTTGTATTTTTAGAGAATTTTATTCCATTTTAGAATGGAAAATGGTTGGAACTATTATCATTTTATTTAGATATTTTTCATTTGATTTGGATTATTTCTTATCATATGAAAGAATTTTATTTGTTTTTTTTAACCATGTGTATTATCTACTCTATATTTTTTTTAACATACATTGGGAAATATTTATATTAAAAGGAGGGGTTGAAGCCATGACTTACAATAAGTATTACAATATCAAATTGTCTATTGTATTGTAGAGATGTTGTTCTATATGCTATATACTTTTCTTTAAAAGTATTACATTAAAAAATTGACTATGGTCAACTAGAATCAAAATGAGAGCATTAGGCATGCTAAAAAAACAAAAAACGAATATTATTTCTTAGAGATGCAAACTAAGATCTAGATTATTATAATCCTCATCGCGAGGTTCTTTGAAAATAGTGAGAAAGTGGGTATGTCTCTATTGAAAGTTGATCTGGTTGGCTGGTACCAATTGGATTTGCATCCATATTGGTTTATAAGAGGAAGAAATTGAACGAGGTTCTGACTGGGACTTTGTTGGGCCTTGACCTTGTTGGCTATGTATATGCATGACTATCTCCTCTAAATCATCCAATTGAGTCCTCTGTTCTATTTACATTCCCATTATGAGGTCAACCTTATGATTTAGAATGTGTTCCATTTTACCTCAAGCTTCGCAAAGAGAGAAAAAATTTGAGGTGTGGTCGGTGAGGACTTGTTTGTGCCACTCAAGGATGGAGTGACTATCAAGAAGCTCCTAGGTATCCATGTGTTTCCAACCTAATCCAAAGGAAGTAAAAACAGAGGCCAAATTAGGTGAATACCTATACGACTAACTAGTTTTACAAATTCAGATTGCCAAGACCTGTGCACTTGTTCCTTTTCCGATATAACTATCCACAAATAGGTGCAACTTTTTCATGCTCGTAACTTTGAATTTCATCCAAAAAACATGATCTGTGATAGAAGAAACTCGAGTACAGAGACTTGGGAACTGGAAGGGGATCCAAATTTGTCATGAGAAAACCAATTTTGATAATTGTGGTGCTACTAGATAGGTGGACCAAAAAGATACAAGGCCCAGAGTCTCAGAGATAATTTTAGGGGCTAAATTTTGCTCATGGGCTAATTTTCCATGGTTATTCCAAAAATGAGATTCACTATTTTAAAAATGATTCGCTCAAATTATATAGTATAAAAATATTTTACCTTGAAAATCGCCAATTTTTTATAAAAACTATATAAAATCCTTAAAAATTTGAATATTTTTACAAAAATATCGCCAATCATTTATAGTTGGCATATGAAGGATTAGTAAGATTCGCCAAGGTTTCTACATTTTAAAATAAATTTCCATCCTTAAAATCATCCCTGGCCCAAATTAATCAGACACCATAGAATTCACCCAAGAGGATATTGACTATGAAAACACATACTTGAATTTCAATAGTGAAAAGAGGATAAGAGAGTATAAATATACAAAAGAACATGGCTACATCATATCATCTCTAGACTTGTAATAGATGGGGGGGGTCCACAACCCAATGACTAGGAGTCCGTAACACCACCATCCCATAAGAGATGATTGAACCGAGAGAAAGATTGACTACCAAAATAATCCATTATTTGACCAGAAAGATACAAAACTAGAACGGGGTATTCATTAGCAAGGGTGGTGAATGAGTGGTACATGCTTTGGGGGGTCAGATTCATGTCCTACTTGTACTTGTTGCATGGACTTGGAAATCCAATCGTCGTGCAACTTGTCCAGATGATTACTTAGGGGATGGGACATTCATATCTATGTTGATTAATACAAAGGACCCTTCCCCCCTTTTTCCTTATAGTTAGGTTATCTTTGTTATTATCTAACCCATTGTTCTCACAGAGAATGTGAAACCAGACTAGTGTCTCAATTTTTTTGTTGATATGTCATATGCAAGATAAAATGGAGGATAACCGAGAATTCAACCGAGAGGATTTTGAGACCATATGCTTGATAATAAGAATGGAGTCACCAAGAACTGTGAGTTTGGAAATATGTTGCATGGAAACAAGATTAATCCCTTCATATAGACCATATGATTCCACTTTATTGTTTTTCATTTCCCCTATACTCCATTCAAAAGTGATAATGATTCTTACCCGAGGGATAAACAGATCCCATCCCACACCTACCACCCTGGGATACCCTTTTGAAGATACATGGAAAAAGAGAAGGAAAGAGTCTTTCTCACTTTTCCAGTTCTCAAAGTTCTGAGGGGTCATACAAAGATGTCAAAATGATCTATTGTAGTAAATTGGTTTGACCCTTCTTGTCGTGCTAAGATTGAAGTGATGCCACCAGTCTTCCTCATTAACCTATAGAGTCAAATATATAGAAGGTATTCCTTTGACACCAAAATTTTCAACAAGAAGATGTATAGCTCACATAGATACTTTCTTAGATGTTGGATGGAAATGATATAATATTACTTTATTCTTGGACAACCATACATTCGATCATAGGTGTATTGGAAGAGCCATCTAAAGTCGGTTAAAATTAGATTTCCTTTTGAAAGAGGCCTGAAAATATATACCCCAAATTATCAGAAAACCTGTGATAATTTTCTGGCATTTGGATACAGTGAACTATTGCCCCCCTTGCGTGAAGCCAAACATATTTGGTGAAGTTGCATTCTAGAGAGAGGTGTTGTAAAGTTTCTTTAGTTCCTTTGCATATAGCACATAAGAGGGCCTATATATCCTCTTCATAATAGATTTCCAATGGTTAAAACTTTCCCATGTGAAAAGGTCCGACATAACACATTTATCTTTAGGATTTCATCTATGTTTCAGATACTCCCCAACAAATGGGAAATTATCTACTCTAGCATAAAAATAGACTCTATTTTATTTACACTACTAAAGATATTTTAATTTATGTTTTAAATGTTGATGGAACTAAAGTACATTGTTTGATCTCTTTAAAACACTAGTAGACTAGATTTCTTCTTACATCTCTTAGAATTCTCTCTGATATTGGAATGAACCAAACTATCTAGGTTTGAAGTCCGTGTTTTCTATCCAAAGCATAGTTTTCAATTATAAGTATTTGGGGTTAGGATGAAATTTTTTAAATGAATAAGAAATTAACATTCAAATAAACACATAACTACAAAGTTTTTCTCTTTTGAAATGACAATATTTTCATGAAAATAACTCATTTATTCAGTTTTACAATAATACACATGTATACTTAGCTTTAACCCACTTTTATTTTATTCACACGCTATTTACATGATCCATGAAAAATTTACTCACATCATTTTTAAACATGGCAGCCACATTTACTCACATCATTTTTAAACATGGCAGCCAGATTAACTGTATAGATTCTATGTAATATTAAGTTTTTCTCGTCTAAGCACAAAATTACAATAAAGTAATAGAAACATCAGTTTTATCTACCTACTTCGGATATTGATATCGGGTGTTATATTTGTTATGCAATACTAAAACTACAACAACCCAACAAACTATTCATATTCTTGATATTGTCCTTCTAGGTTGCGCGATCCTTAATGATTAAGAGTTCTTGAAAATAAGTTTTCTCCAAACACTCTAGAGTTAGATAATTACGTTGTATACTTTTTGGAGATGGATACATTTAATCATTTTTTAATCATAAATTTCAATTCTATGGTTATTAATTTAAAAAGTTAGTTTTGTCTTCGTCATCCTTCCAAATCAATGAATGAAATCTCATGTTCTTAACTTTCTTGCATTTTTTAGGGCGTTAGTTAGCCTGTTTACTTTTTAACATTTACTTAATATGATTAAAAAATTATTGTGTGACCATCTAATTGCCACATTCAAATGATTAGCAAACTTAATTCCAAGCCTTTCATATTCTCCATTCCTGGCTGGCGTAATGTGAGTTCTGTCCGTCGTAATACAGTCAGCCGCATGGATTCTGGAAACGCAAATGAAAAAGCCAAAAAAGAGTAATTACACTATGTCAATTAGGGTTTTCTTTATCTACGCGCCGAATTTTTACTACGTTGAGAATTTTACCAACCGAAAGTTTTCGATGTTCACCAGGCACGAGCAAGGAGTTTAAGGCTATGTAGTTACTACAACAAGAATAAACCAGATTGTTGATAATTGTTATGAATCTAAAAGGTAATCCAAACTAAAAATATTTTTTTAAAAAATATGAGAACATTTTAATTTGAATTCAAACAAAAAAAAAATTAATGGGGAATAATTTTGATTTGTTATTTTCTTATAATGCCTATGATTTATGTAGAAAACAATGGAAAAGTGTATCATGGGTTTGTTATGCAGTGGAACAAAAAATTGACAGGGAATAATTTTGATTCGTTATTTTCTTGTAATCCCTATGATTTATGTAGAAAACAATAGAAAAAGTGTATCATGGGTTTGTTATGCATTGTAACAGTGTATGTACTTAATCTTGATTCTTCGCAAGGTTGCACTAGTTTACCCATATAGTGGGAAAAAAAATCCATATAGGTTTTTTAAGGTTTTGAATTCTATTGTTTTTTATTTATTTATTTATTTTCAGTTTGATTGAATCTTAGAAGGGTGATGTTTGTCTCAATTATATGTTAAAATAATGACCCTTTGAAACTCAAGTAATGTCTAAACAAATTATTCTTCATGGAGCTCGGAGTTTTTTTTAAGAGTGTCTATTTTAGGATAAGAGAAATATGAGAAGAAATAAGGAAAAAATGTAGGTGGTATTCTGCTAGGTTGTTATAGCATATTTTTCCACTTCATAATATTAATATGCATTCATTGACTTTGATCCCTAAACCTATTGAAGATGCAAATTATTATTCTCTTTGAATCTCTTCAAATCAATTTTCATTAATATGTACACTACTTTTGATCTAGCAACAAGCGTATATACTACTTTCCCATTGAAAAGGTGTGAATGCTTTCATAATGCAACAAAAAATATAAATGCGTGAAAAATACATGTTTTTGGGTAGATTTCATGGGTTTTCTAGGTTCTTTACCTCCTATTTCCCATGCATAGCTACCCCAAACATTAGTCCTTGGTATAAATATAACATTAAGGTGAATTTTTGTTTCTACTTAGGGTAGTTAGATTTGATTTTTTGTTTCTACTTTACTCGTAAACTTGTTATTTCTTGTGTGTAGATCAATGAGGTGTATCTTGGAGCATGATCCATATTATGTTGAGAAGGAAATGAGATATGAACAAAACTATAGTAGAGAACAGATAAATACAGTGAAACCCAACTTCTATAATGAATAACATAATACTATAGAACAAAAACTAGCTAGAATGGCGATATCTTATTTTTCAAGTGAAAGGCATGTCGGTTACACCCATTCACAATAAGCGTTACATCCCACTCCATTGCATGCTCAAATAATCTCCTTCACCTTGATTATATATGAGAGAGTGAGAGGAGAATAATTCCATGATGCATGTGGAATAAATTGGTCTAAGTTTCCAAAATTCCATAGGCAGGTAAAACACGAGGACTTCCTGGGAGGTCACCCAACCCGATACTACTCTAGCCCGAGCATACTTAACTATGGAATTATGATGGGATTCATTGCATTAACATTGTAGAAATGTACATAATACCACTAGACAATCATTACCTAATGGTTGTAATTAACAGATGGAGATGGAATTGCATTACATTCTCGCTTAATGACAACATCCAAACGGTGAATATCATATTTTATCAAAACCACTAGCTCAAAAACGTTGATTCAATGGAAAATATGGATGGCCACAAAGATCCACCTAGATCAATCCTCCCCCATTAGAAAGGAATGGTCCCCATTGCGTCAATTTCCCTTGGGAGATGGAGAAACTTTTATTGAATTTGAACCTTGTTTCGAGCTACATGCCTTAATAAAGTACTTTTCCTACTTATACTTGGCATTGTCCTTTTCAAGGATGTCATGGAACTATTGTTGGAGGTTTTTTATATTTTCAACAAATTTGGTTGGATGATCTTCCTTACTTAGAGTGTGGGAGGAATCTGTTGATGGATATGGAGCGGGCATATTTATATCAATGGGGACTAATGGCTAGAACCCCAAGAACACCTAAAAAAGGTCGTGAGCAATAGAGATATGACATGCTATGTTATAGTTATGTTGAAAATATGGAACTTTCTTATGCACCAACATAATTGGGCTTCCACAAGGTGAGGATCTCGGTCGAATGTGGCCCTTTTAGATGAGCTCTTGAATTTCACACTTCATTTTCTTATTCTATAGAAGGGAGTTCACGTATATTGTAAAAGTGGGTAACAGAGCATTGTGAACCATGTAAAGGGAATGCTTGACTTGGTATTGGAAAGGAACCCCCATAGGTGAAAAAATATATTTTTTCTCCTCTACAATCTTGTCGATCTGCTTATGTTGTATAGAAAGGTCTTGGGTCAAGGTTGTGGTGGTCACAATGACCTTTTGTTCACCTTCTAACTAGATCATGAGGAAAAAAAACGTTTTGGTCTAAGATATTAATTTGAGGAATTTTTTTTCCGAGATCAATGAAATGGTAGTAGTCATAACTAACTCTTGTATCCTATAGATATGAATCCCCATAGTAACAATGATACTATGGGGAAGAGACTCATAAACAATTTAAAGTTTCTACATATATGGTTTTTCTAAAAGATAACATACTTCAAATGGGGTAACATAATACAGTACCACATCTTTCAAGGGATTGATGCCATAGGACACGCGACACTGTTGGTTGATGTGAATTTCTCATCCCTGGATCAACTAACCAATTGTGTACAGTTGGGGGTGTGACATCATCGATGACATCAATCTATTGATGAGCTCAGTCGAGATCAGGTTCCTCTGGCTCCCACTATCAAAAATCAAATGTAGTGGGGTACCCTTAACCCACATCTATGAATGGAAGAGGCGATCCCCCTCCTCAAGATCCTCTGACTCATCTGGTTGGATATTTTTGGTTGTGATGGTAGCACTAGGTTCGACATCGATGATCTTGTATCCCTATTTTGAATCAAATTTTGATTCAGGGTTTGACTTTGTTGGC
The DNA here is from genome assembly GCA_009831015.1 of Picea engelmannii. NCBI lineage: Eukaryota > Viridiplantae > Streptophyta > Pinopsida > Pinales > Pinaceae > Picea > Picea engelmannii. The sequence continues at coordinate 84,046 of ML844503.1, read as the reverse complement.
TTTCTTACTCTTCTTGTATTGATATTTATGTTAATTAGGATTCTTCACATGTTATTATTATTCTATCTACTATCGTAGATTGACCCTGTTTCAGATTGATAAGCTCCCAACAAAAACCCTTTAAAACTATAAGCCCCTCTAGTAGACCAGAAGGAAACACAACACACATAGTGTACTCGTAGTCTCACCCAATATAGCTCTATGGGTGGCTGCAATACTCAGGTGTTTGCAACCTGAGAATGAGAAGAGATCTTCATTTGCACTCTATAATCTTTATTCATTCAATCTAACATCTACTTATAATAGTCATTCTACTCATGCATGTGGAATACCAGATCTAACTAGTTAATTCATTCATCTAACATTCATCAATTAATCATCATAGAGACACATACATTCATTCACATAACATAAGTGTTAACGTGGTTCACCTTCTCCTAGGATATGTCCACAAAGATTTGGCTCTCAATATTTTATTATGGTTCTTAAATATATCAAGCCGCACATGTTTACAATATTATCTCTCACCCTTTTCCACAGGCTCCTCGATCCCTGTGAGGCTAACTAGATCACACCAGGATCCTCAGCCTGCAATCTAATCCTCAAGATCAATTTGCTCACTCCTTCCCCAACTCACCAACTCAATGACTCGTGTATTTATTACAACTCTCTCTTCCTCTATGTATATATGTATATCCCCCCCTGTCTCTCTCCTGTATCGCCTAAGTACTGCTTATTTATATCCTTGGTTCACCAGCCATTACAATACATTAAAAAAACCCTAACCCTAGCATCGTTAGGTATTCCTTGCATGCACGCCTCACCTGCTTCTCTTACACGTGTTTCTTTTTCTTCCAACTATCCTTTCCTCCTTCCATGCTTCTCCTCCATAAATAGCCTTTCTTCCTAACTCGACCTGCATCTAATAGGCCCCCAATACTGACATATGGCTCTTCCCAAGCCACCTAACCTTTGTTGGCTTCTTCAACAGCTCCTGCAAGATCTAGGAAATTCTCTATGAGTTCCTTTGCTTATTTTTGAGCCTACATGGTCTTTTCTCTGAGTGCGTCCAATACTTGTTCTTTGATCTCATTGATTATCATCTCTATGCTCTCTTCCTGAGTCTGTGCCATGTTCTTATTTGCATATTCTTCCTACACAATGACCTTCGGTTCCATTTGATCCTGACACTTCTTCTTTTGTGTCTTTGCAGCTATGAGTTCTTCCTGCAACTTCTTGATATCCTATGCTTCTTTGAGGTGCTTAGTGATCGACATTGTCTTCTGCCTCTGCTTGAGGTCCTGGATAGTTGCGCTTATATTCTCCTCTTCCTGGTCCCAATACTAGACCTAGTGATCCTCCTTTAGCTTCATACATAGTTGTGCTTCTTTATCGAACAAGTCGACAGCTACGTGGACTTGTCGCTCCATCTCCTCTATCTTTGTTGTTGCTTCCTGCTTCCTTTTCTCCTTCACCTTCGGGGGAGTAGTAGGAATGAGCTGTTCCTAGAGGTGCTTGATATCCTTCCTATATTGATCGATTGTTTGCACAATCTAATCAATCTTTTGTGTTGTCATGAGCTCTTTTGTCTATGTGCTCTTTGGAATTCTATCATAGGATACAAACAATCCCTGATCGAGCCTAGTTGCACGTTCTTTCTCATATTTGGTATCTATCATGACCTACTCGAGAACCAATTCCAACTCTTCTCTGTTTTTCTTCATCTGCTATAGTTTTGTTTCATCTATGTGTGCACGGGACTGTACCTCTTGCGCGATGTTGACTTGTAGTTTATACAATTCCTTGGTTGGTATCCGGGTCATTACCAATTGTATTTGGGACAAATATTTCAAGGGTGTCTAACCCACAATTTCATCCATGTGCAACATGTTGGGTGTAACGTGAAACTTCAAGCTCGGTTGTGTTGTTGTCTCTATCCTATCCTGCTCACTCAATCTAACCTTGGCTCCTTTCTGTAGTGCCACGGGGACTAATTCTATTCCTCTATTGGCCCTCTGTGTTTATCTGATCTTCTCGAGGAGCTTCGTCATGTCTTCCATCTCATCCTGAATCCTATCCCTCTTGTGCTGAGCTTTGTCAAAATCCTTCGTTGTTCGATTGTGGTCCATTTGGGGCACGCGGTATGCATCGTCCTCCGTGATCGTATATTCTAGTGGCATTTTCTGCACCTTATATTTCTTGCGCGCACTCCCCGTTTGTATAATTTTCCTCTTGGTTTGGCCTTGCTCCTACTGAGTAGCACTCAATGTGGTCCCATGTATTTCCTTAGTCTCTTTTTCGTGTTGTTGCGGTGCTTGGGTGTTGTTCTTCTTTCCCTTCTGGGCACCTTTCTTGGACATACCCCCTTTCTTTTGTTGCATCGGGTTATAACCTGTCCTTGGTTTCTTGGGATTCGTTTAGTCTCTCGCAGGTGTTGGTTCTTGCCCTTCCTCAACCTCCTTATCCATGGGCATCTCTTGATTCAAGTATGGAATCCTCTAGTCCTTGTTCCAATCGTTGATGGCCATCTTTATGTCCTCTTACTTGACACAGTACCTCGGTTGTAGCCATTGGTTCTCAGGATCCTTCCTTTCTTGGATCCACACTGGATGCATGGTCTCTTTAAAGTTGGCTATGCCCTAATATTGTGCGACCACTTCTGGCATAATCTGCCAAGTGTTGGCGATGTTTTCCTGTAGGTCATTACAATACCGTATGACCATGACTGCATTCACACTTTTGTTCTTGGGGTCTGAAGTACTCCCCAGTGATAGGTATTTCACTACGCAGAAATGATTGGATCTCTCGACAAAGTATGTATAGTTAGGCTCCCTCCATCTGACCAAGGCGATCAGGACGAGGAGCCACGAATAGTGAATTTTGTTCCCCAAGTCCTGCACATCCTTGCATTATTCTAGGAACATATTTAACAAGTACATGGCCCATCTGAGCATAGTTCCCTCCGCACATTGTGTTGCAACTATGACAACCTCGACAAGGACTTCCTCAGTAACTTGCATGCAATGATTTTTGTGGCCATCCTTATTGTTGTGTCACTAATGGGCTTAATTATGATTTTTCATGACCCTCTTTCTTTACCATAGCTATTCTTCATTTCCTCATCCAGTGTCTTCTCCTTCATCTGGTCATCGAGGAACTGTGTGGGTGTCTCCCCCCGAGGTGGAAGTCCTATAATGCATGTAATGAGCTCTATGTATATCTAGATGGGATCTTCCACCCACTGGTATCCTCCATGGGTAAATGCCATAAAGTTCTTGACACAATTGGTTACGTCCCGACCCCTTCCAAAGTGCAACATGTCCAACAAGACTAGAATCTCGATTTTGGCTAGTCCGGTTGCCCACTATTTTGGTTGGTTAATTAGTTCCCCGAAGTGTCATATACCCGTAGTATCTAGGTAAACGTTCTTGGAAAAATCCAGAAAATTGTCCATGTCAGTGACATCATGATCTGAGTACCGTATTTTCTCCACATGGCCTAATAGGTTACCCGTGACACACACCCCTTTCGAAATGTGCAGCAAGACTATGGTTGTGGCAGCCTTCCTACATGGTGATATTGCTACTTGTTGTTTTCCCTTCTGTTGTGGTGGCTGACTCGAGGTTCCGACCTTCATTGTTATCTCTTTTGCATACTCCTCTTCCCAGTCGTTGACATCTTCTACTGTGCCCTCCTGTGGTTGTTATGATGTGGTTGTGTATGACCTTTCTACCGCGATCCTTTCTATCTAGTTTGGGACCATCCCATTAACCCTCGGTGCTTCTTTAGGGATTTCAAAGCATGAAGGATTTCCTGTATCCTGGGTTTTTTGGCTCTATCCTACTTCTGACATATCGATGTCCATGCCCATTGGTGTTTTCTTTTCAATTTTCTCCACCACTGGTGTGGGGATTCCTGGTGCCATATCGGGCGACGGGATTTCATCCAAGTTGATGAATTCCAGAGGCCGAGGTGGTTGTTGTTCACTTTCATGTGGCTGTTGAGGTGCTCTGAGGTTTCTTTGAGGTCTTCTGTAGGTCTATCTCGATGCTCGTATCTTGGGTGGTTCCATGGTGGTAAAGGTATTCTCCGTTGACCTTAGTTTCCTGTGTAACTTCTGCAAACTCACTCTTTTCTCTGTATACTCTGTCGCTCTGTGCTTTTCGCAATTTCAAAATAACCCTTATGATCCTTGCGTGCTTACCTTTTATAAGAATCCTGTGAAACTTCTCAGAGACGTTACTCATATTGCATTTTGAATGAATTGGTGCTTCCTGCATACTTTCCATTGAATTACCTTGTCGTCGCCAGTTGGTGCGATTGATGCGGAGTCCCATCAATCATTCTTTTCATTTAACTTTGATAGTTGTCGTCCATTGGCGCTTATTTTACGTCCCTATCCTTTCCACCTTTTAGTGATATTTGGTCCTTTCTCCATCACAGTAGCGTTTTCAAGTGCGAGTTCTCATTCTCTTTGTATGGTCCTAACCAATGCATTCTGAGTTTCCCTAGGTGCTGAAGAGATTTACTATCATACACCAAGACTAAGTCTCCCTCCTTGAAAATTTTCCTCTTGATATGTCTATCATGAAAAGCTGTGTCCCTTGCTTTCTGTACTTCTTGGTGAAACCCTACTAGAATCCTATCTTCCTCCATGATCGTCAGCTGACTTAGCCTTTCCTGTACTGCACCTCACTCTGTCATGTTGGTAATTGCTGCTACACACAGACTAGGTACCAAAATCTCTAATGGAACCACTTCTTCTTTTCCATACACCAATCTGAACAGTGTCTTCCCTATCAATTTTTTGCATGTGGTCCTATATGCCCAGAATAATACTGGTATCTTCAAGTCCCAATCATCCCTATTAATGTTGCAGATCTTTTTTCAGTGCATTATCGATGATTTTGTTAAAGGCTTCCACTGTTCCATTTTCTTGAGGGTGATATGGTGTATTCTTTTGATGATAAACTTCAGACTCCTTAGTCATATCCTTAATAGTGTTGTTAATGAAGTGAGTGCCCTGGTCACTCATAAAAATCCTTGGGAAGCCAAATCTAGTGATCACTTTCTCAAACAAGAAGTGTGTTGTTGTCTCTGCACTGCAATATTTCATTGGTGTTTCTTCTGCCCATATTTGCAACAACCCTAGATGAATACATGCCTAGGGATTATTAAGTAAAATTTATTAGATAATTAATTGTCCTAATATGGTTTTAAACAATGATTAGTATTAATAATATTAATTGATTATTTATTTATTAACTAATTGTTTTTAACTTTTGATTAATTATTTAATTAATTAATTATTACAAATCACACTCAATGATATTGGTAATAATTTAAGGGGGGCTTAATAATTTTAAATTGTTTAATTAAAATGATTTACGTATGCGGGAGAGGATAAGGAATTAAAGGAAGGGATAAGATATTAATGAAGGGGGGATAAGGCATTAAAGAATGGGATAAGAAATTAATAAGGGGGAGATAAGGAAATTAATGAGGGGGAAGAGTCGGTGAAGGAGGCATAAGGAAGGGAAGGAGTTGGACGGGAGGCATTTGACGGAGGTTGGGGGATGGATTTTGGGAGCTCTGGGATTTGGAGTGAGGGAGGAAATTTTGTGAGTGGGATTGATACAGTGCACCGGAGTTGTTGGGGGTTTTGGGCATGGGGGCCAGGATATCCGTTGATATCCTGGAGCTAGGGAGCTACCTAGTTGGCAGGGAGGAACGGTTTTGGGCAGTGTTTTGCAGTAGCGGTCAAGGAGACAAGCGGCGGAAAAAGGGAGGATTATTAGCATCAGACTTAGGTATTTATCTAAAATTTATGCATTCTTGTATTATGTTAGAAAAATTTATTATTCATTGTAAAATTTAAGTTACGGAAGTTACTGTTATGAAATTACTGTGTTATGAAATTATTGTCTTAGTTTATGAAATAAATTGATGTAAAATTAAATTCGGCTCCTTACATTTGGTATCAGAGCCCTGGTTCAAATCTGGAACCAAGGGCCTACCTACCCACCCATAAATTTAAATAAACATGCCTACTTAGTTGTGGTAAAACCCTAAATAAATGTATTAGAGTGAATAAAAATTTGGGCCTTAAGGGCCAAAACTCCAGCCACGCTTAAACTGCACACAAAACATAGAAACTTTAATAAAAATAAAAATAAAATAAATAAATGCAATATGAATTTACTGAAGTAAAATAAGAAACTAGGTTGTTACAACAAAAACAACTAAAAAGCTCTCCATTTGCTTGTTTTTCTAAGCCCATTTCACGACAGAAACCCACCAGACCTGTAAACTCTCTAGAATCCATGGCATACTTTGAAATGAGTTGTTATTGAAAAATTGTGCATCATCTGGACTGTAAACTTTCATATTACTTGTATATATATGAAATTTATTGTTTTTGTTTTATCGATTTCTCTATTTGAGACTTTCCTCGAAAACAAGTAACTGTTGGTCTATCCTTGCTAAGCCATTCTCATTCTTTAAGTCCAGGCTGGTAACTTTGATCCCATCCTCAGATGGACTTTTAGAAGTTAGAACCCGGGCCTCATTATCTTCCTGAATTTAAATTACCCTAAAATCCCTCGATAAAAGCCCAAGAAACGCATTAGAAGAAAAATGCCCAAAAGATCATGAAGATAATTAAATGAATCTAAACACAGATACCCTAATAGTTTCATGGATCTTCCTCCACCTATACTCCAGTTTGATTAAACACCCGAGCATTCGATGTGATGACTTTAAAACAAAATTGACAGATTAATGAAAGAAAGAATAAAATTGTTACCCGTTTCAATTCTCTCTTGCGAAGCTCCTTCCGATATGCATCGCTGGGGTTCATAACTTTGCCTCCCTTTGTCGTCTTCATCTCGCCCAACTTGTGGCTCGAACCCCTGACTCCTTTCTATATAACTACCAGCAATGGAGATTGGACCAATGGCTAACAACAACGACAAATCATTCAGAGAATAAATTGATGGAGAATGCGGCTGAAGGGTTGAATGGCTGAATCGACGGCAGGTAGACGCAATAACAATAAAGGGACAATTACCCCACGGACCCAATCTTCAATCAAATCACTGAACCAAGCACCTACAACACAGCACAAGCACAGCACAGCAGAGACCTGCAACTCCCTCTGTAGCAACAATCTCACGCATTTTTTTTAGAGTACAGTTCGCGGACCAATGGATTCCATCTGTAGGCACACTTTGACAACATCCAACTCAAATCCATTTCTTAGTATATAACAATGAACAAAATTACCTTGTTGTAAATATTCTAAATGGGCACATGCTGGAAGCACACTCAACAGAGTCACAGAGTCAGGTAACTCATCAGGTTGCATTCGATACAAGAGTGCAAAGGCCTCATGGGCGTGTCCACTTTGCACATAGCCAACAATCATTGTATTCCATGAGACCACATTTCTCGTGGACATTGTCTCAAACAATTGGCCTGTGACTTCTATGTCCCCACACCTGGCATACATGGCTACGAGTGAATTTTCCACAAAGATATCCATTTCAAAGTTACTTTGAATCATGTAACCATGAATCCATTTTCCTTGTTGCATGATATAGCCTTCCATGAGTCCGGTCCAGCAGCTACAGTTCCAGGAACTGTGAAACTGGCAGAGATAATTTGGAGGTGGTGAGGACCTTCCAAGCCAGAAATGTCGATAACAGGCAGATCATATTGTAGTGGAGTGCTTACTGTTGAATTGGCATTTGGACGCTTAGCCTCGGGAAAAATAAACCTGCTGGGAAGTTCCTTTACGCCCACCTCACTCAGATATTTCACAGTCTTGAAGCTCAAACTGCACCCTTTATTTAACTGTTCATCTCCATCCCCTTCTGCTGAACACTATGTAGAGTAATCGAGGGCGGAACAGTACTAAGACATGCAACCTCGAACCAGAAATTGGGCACATTTATTCTCTGAAACCCGAAAACCTGTTACAGTGATTAAAATATACAACATAACTTCTGTATTCAGATTGGAGATGCACGAAGCTTGGGGTGTGCTGGTTATGGCTGAAATGTTCAAACCCCCTGTTCTCATCCCCTCCTTCGTCCTACTGTAATTTTGATCTGATTAAAAGCTGTGAAGATATTGACTGTAATGAAGAGCTTGAGCATGCGGAGGGGTTCGGACTTACCACCGACAGCTACAGCCACATGGTATTTTTTTAATTCCAAATGAGGGAGCGAAGGGCACGTGGGTCGCATGCAAGCCCCACGTTGCCGACTTGTGAGTCTTCGGGCAAGTGGGTGGCGTGCAATCCCCACGTTGCCAATTCAAGTCTTGGGTTTTAAATTAAAAAAAAAAAAAAGGTATTTTGCTTAATTTTAATTTTAGTTTTTTTTTTATAAATATTAAATTTTCCGTTATATTTTCTTTAATTTGTTTTAAATTGAAATAAATTTCTAGTGTAATTAAATTAAATATATAAATTAAATTACGTTGAAAACTATTGTAAGTATTATTAAATATTATTTAATATATATATATATATATATATATATCACTTTAATATATTTTATTAAACTACATTGACTTTACTTAACTTTATTAAAAGCTTAATAAAGTTTAATTTTATTAAAAGTTAATAAAACATTAGTTAAGTTTGAGTAATATAGGGCTAAAAAAATAAAATTTATGGGGTCCGTGAGGATCGAACCCCGGACTTCCCCACCGTGCAAAGCTTTGACAATGGCCGCCCTACCAACGCGCCATGCGTTGTTTCTTTTACAAATAATTTCACATTTAAATACTTTAATTGTCATACCCAAGACCACATGCTAAGCTATCAAGCGCCAAAGACATAAATGGAGGAACCCACAAAGGGACGTATGTGCTCAACGCGACGTCTTAAGAAGAACACTAACGCCGAAAGGTACATAGCACTGGTGAACGCCGAAACGGGGCTGGCAGTTGGGGATAATTGTTTAGATGTCGTGGGTCTAATCCTATTTAATCATTTAAACGTGGTAGTTATATAACCTTACAACAAATTCTTGTTTTTATGTGATTAGGTAAATGTTAAAAGTAAACATGTTAACGGATGTTGTGATAAATGCAAGAAAGTTATGAACGATAAATGCGACCCATTGATTTTGGAGGACGACTAAGAATATACTAGCATCTTCAATGCGTAGACATCAAATAAGGGTTTAAGGTTAAGTAAGATTTAAAAAGATCATTGATTGTGCCCCTTTGTCAATAGGCGTACGCCTTTCGACGTAAATTAATAAACATAAAGTCAGAAGTCACTATAATCAAGTTGTATGCGAAAGTTAAAAGGCTTAGACTAGGACAAGCGGGAAGGAGGCGACATATGTACTAGGAGAGTAAGCATAGGAAGTGGCGAGTGAGGTGAAAGGCTAACATAGCTATGGGGCAAAGGAAAAAATAGTTATTTTCGTAGGGGCGAAGAAACTAAGCTTAGATTCTTAAACCTAACCCTAACTGAGCCAACCCCCTAATGGAGTAATGTCTGTTTACAGACAAGTAAAGAAAACTTACGCCTAACCCTGTTTCTAGTTTGAGTAGCACCAATTTGAAACATCCCGGAACTCATCCTGACAAATTTGGTGGATGCAGGTCAAAGCATACAGGATGGTCAGGACTCGAGGGAGTCGAGGTAGGGGAGCGTCATCGCAAGCACTGCCAACACCGCCAGTGCCACCACCACCATAGCCCGAACTAGCCCTCATACTGCGCTCGTTGGAAGCCATCAACGAGACTTTAAAGGGGCGACAACCGGCAGGGACTGAAGTGGAACCCCCACCGTCTGGAACGGGTAATCTAGAAGCATTCAGGGATTCAGGGGGAGGACCTCCACCTGAAGACATCACACGAGAATTGAAAAAGATCAAACTTTTGGAGTTTGTCGGAGGTCGCGCCAGCGAACGCGCGGAAGCCTGGTTGGAAGGCATGACCAGGTGTTTTTCCTTAAGGGACTATGTGTCCAATTCAAAGGCAAAGATCGCCATTTTTCAGTTAAGAGATAGCGCTTTAAATTGGTGGGGTAACCTAGAAAGACAATTACACCTTACCCCAGACACAGTATCTTGGGAACTTTTCGAGGAAAGGTTCCGGAGAAAATATCTACTGGCGTACTACGAGGAACAACATGTTGGGGCATTTCATGCCTTAGTACAAGGAAACAGAACGGTAGAATAATATGAGATCAAGTTTATGGAACTGGTCAAATATGTTTCATATATGGACAATGACCAACAACAGGCAGAGCGCTTCGTCTATGGGTTGAACCCTAAGATAAGAGCTATGGTGAGGATGTGGAAGTTGTCTTCAGTAGCGGAGGCGGTGCAAAATGTGCGTTACGTGAAAGAACACATGAACTTAACGGGGGGTACAAGAACGACATTTCCGCATCGCCCGAGATTCGTAGGGAAGGCCCCGAGGACATTTCCTAGGGGAGGGGGCTCAAGGCCACCACCATATGGTAACAAATTTGCGCCAAGGATAGTAGCTGCAGGGGTTTCAATGGCAGCGAGTGCAGCATCTCATTCATCGCCAACGGTGCAGACAGGACCACAACCATCTTAGGGAACAATGAGCAGGGGCAGGGGTTCCAGGGGAAGGAACTCATTTCAAAGACAGACACATAATAGTGCACAGGTTCAATCTGGTGTTACCTGTTGGGGGTGTGGGGGACCCTATTACCAGCGTGACTACCCGGAGTTACAATCAGGGTTCGTGCATAGAGGAGGAAAGGTGCCTATGGGGAGAGAAAGTAGTAGCCACCATATTTACGTAGCAGTTAATAACTGCCAGGCCGAACATCAATCCATGGTGGTGGAGTCATCAGGTACGCTAAGTCATATCAATGGTAAGATTTTGTTTGATTCTGGTGCGACAGATAGTTTCATTTCACCATCTGCATTAGAAAAGAGTGGGTTGGCAGCCTACGAGCACGATGACTTTAAACAAGTCAAGATGGCTTCATGGGAAAAACAAGTAGTAGGACCTAGTGTCGATAATTTTATAGTAGACCTGAGAGTGTGTACTAACAGGTTGAAGGTATACGTCACTGCTCTTGGGGCATATGACCTAATCATTGGAATGGATTGGTTAGCATCTCATCGAGATTTGGTAGATTTTTTTGCCAAGAGGGTGCTTTGTGTCGATGATGAAGGAAGACCAGTAGAGATCCAGGGTGTACAGAGAAAAGTGTCGTTGCGCTTTATATCCACTATGAAGGTTAAGCGATGCTTGAGGCAAGGGTGTCGACTTTATGTAGTAGAAGCAGTGAATGAAAGGAAGGGACCCTCATTGGATCAGTATCTGGTATTGTCAGAATTTCAAGATGTTTTTCCGAACGAGTTACCAGGGTTACCTCCTGAGAGGGAGCTTGATTTTACCATTGAGCTAAAACCTGGTGCAGAACCAATTTCCAAGACTCCATATCAGATGACAGCGCCGAAACTTTGTGAATTGCAAATGCAGTTGAAAGAGTTACTGGACTTAGGGATAATAAGGCCCAGTGTTTCACCCTGGGGTGCACCAGTAATTTTTGTAAAGAAGAAGGATGGATCCTTACGACCGTGTATAGACTACAGGGACTTGAACCATGCTACAGTGAAAAATAGGTACCCGATGCCGCGAATAGATGACCTCTTCGATCAGATGAAAGGAGCAGCAGTATTCTCAAAGATCGATTTGCGATCAGGGTATCATCAGTTAAGGATTAAGGAAGGTGATATCCCAAAAATCGCTTTTCGAACTCGGTTTGGACATTACGAGTTTGTTGTAGTACCTTTCAGATTGACCAATGCGCCAGCAGTATTCATGAGCCTCATGAACGGCATATTCCGGAAGTACTTAGACCGTTTTGTACAAGTCTTTTTAGATAACATCCTCATCTATTCCAAGAATGAAAGAGAACACGAGGAACACTTGCGAATAGTGTTGTCCTTCCTAAGAGAGAACAAATTGTATGGGAAGTTGTCGAAGTTTTCCTTCTTCCAAAAAGAAATCCACTATTTATCTCATATCATTTCCGGCGAAGGAATCTTTGTGGACCCAGAAAAGGTAAAGGCCATTATGGAGTGGCCAGTGCCAAAAAATGAACATGAGGTGAGAAGCTTCATGGGGCTAGCGGGTTATTACCGGAGATTTGTAGAAGGATTCTCCAAAATAGCAAAACCCATCACCACCTTGCAGCGTAAGGGGGTCAGGTATGAATGGACAGAAGAATGTGATAGTGCATTCAT
>ML844503.1:46815-58193 GCA_009831015.1 Picea engelmannii | reverse complement strand
AAAGGTTTCTTACGTGGAGTCTCTCCTGAATGTTGTATTTATGTACGTGGTGTGCCTCTCCCAATATTTAAGGAGCATGAAGGTGATTTTTTTCCATCATAATTTTTTTGGATAGAGTAATAACCTTCTATTAGATTCAACCATTTCTCTATAGAATCTACTTTTATTTGTCCTTCTAATAAGGGGATATCAAAATTAACTTGTACCTTGAAGGGTGTCACACCTATGAAATGGCTTCCTGTTGAAAATTTATCGGCCTCCACTAATAGTCGTTGAAGGATTTGAGAAATATTTTCCATCATCACGTTCCTCTATCACATGAGGAATTCATTGATCAATGTATTGAAAGGATATCCTAGTATATCATCTCTCTTTTCTTCTTCCATGGGAGGTCATTTGGGCTGGCGAGATCAATTGTCCCCGAGTGAAACTATCTCAAGACCAAACTCTCTATACCCTAACCTCATCGATGAAATGCCACAAGAAATAACAAGGAGAAGACTTCTTTGATACCAATGATCCATATTATTTTGAGAAATAAATGAGATACAAACAAAACTATAGAAAAGAATAAAGAAATAAATTGAAACCCAACTTCTATTAATGAACAACAAAATATTGTAGAACAAAAACTAGCTAGAATAGTGGTAGATTATATTTGAAGAGAAAGACATGTCGACTATGCTCATTCACAATAAGAATTACATCACACTCCATTGCATTCTCAAAGGACCTCTTTCACCTTGATTATATATGACAGAGTCAGATGAGAATAATTCCCATGATGCATGTGAGATAAATTCGTTTAAGTTTACAAAATACCATAGGCTTTTAAGACACTAGAACTTCTCGGGAGGTCATCGATCCCAATACTACTCTATCCTAAAAGAAGTTAACTACAAAGTTCTGATGGGATCCAATGAATTAACATTGTAGGCATGTACATAAAACCACTAGGAAATCATTATGTGATGGATGTAATTAAAAAATGGAAATGGAATTGCATTACATTACCACTTAATGACAACATGAAAAGGGTTCATATCATGGTTTATCAAAACCATAAGCTCAAAAAAATTGATTAAGTGAAAAAGGTGGATGGCCTCTGAGATCCACCTGGATCATAAGGAGAGACTAGAGGATGTACCTTTCAATGGGGATCTTATTCAACCTTCGTTAGTCTGGGTGAGTAGTTCCTAATTACCTGGTAGTTACATGAATGCTCATTTTTTCTATTATAGGATTGTGTTATTTTCCTCCTTGTTTCCATTCAATTGTAATCCCAACCCTTGTCATAGGATAGAAAATTATGTAACAGAATTGGTGAATCAACTAGGGATAACTTAGTGAGTTGGTATCCTTAGGGCTATGTTCATTGCTTGTAGGATTTTAGCACTTCATCTGTTTCTATTTTTAGTTTTTTGAGTCCTTTTCAGACCTATAGGAATAGGTTCAGGGTTCTGGTTCATCCATATTTTTATTTTTTTTTGGCAAAACTGAACTATATACACTAGTTTCCTAATAAAAACCTTTGTACATACACTACTTTATCAAGAAAGAAATAATAGGATGCATATGATAGTTGTTGAAGAAACAATAGTGTATGCATCATGAAAGTGGGTTTTCCACCTTCTATCATTATTTTGACCCTATTATTTCTTTTTTGGTTTCTTTTTCAGATTCATGTGTTTTTGTGAGAGGTCTTAACTAATGTTTGAAGTTGGTTGAAGTCCCTTTTTGTTTTTGTAACTAAAGAAAAAAAAATCCCTTTTAGGTTTCTTTGGTTTCTTTTCTTATTGCAAAGTTGAAAGAGAAGTGTTATTCGTAGGTTTCTTGGTTTCTTCATTGTTGTTTGCATTCATACCTAAAAATCAAATGTTCTTTACCTAGGTTCATTTCTCTTCCTTTTTTCCTTCTTATTTTACAAGGAAAAAGATACAGATTTTATTGTTTAGGTTTATTTATCATTTTGGTTGCTTTATTTCTTTAATAGCAAAAATAAAGGATAATATGATTCTTTGTAGGACTCTTTCTTTTTGTTTTGATGTTTTGCATTCATTATTTAAAAAGAAAAAGGTCTTAGTATAAGAATTTGTCTTTTGTTATCTTTTTTTCATTTAGAATTTTTGCATCCTAATCAAATTTATGTTTTGGCTTATTTGAAGTGGTTTTTATTCTTGTAAAGTAAGTCTTAATTGTGTTTCCATACTTCAAAAGAAAATAAAAATTACATCTTAGGTTTGCAATTTTCATTGGAAGTTGTTCATGATTACGATTTCACATTTAAGAATAATTGTTTTTATTAAAATTTCATTGTTCTTATCAATTAAATTTTGTAAGAGTCCAAAAACCAACATCACTTGCACTTCCATGCCCTTTGAGTAAATAATAGACAACTGAAACAAATGTTTAACTTAAAGAGAACTAGACTTTTGTTTGTTTGAGTATGCACATAGTTTTGATCCATAAGTATCTCTAGAAATAGACTTTTTTTCTTCAAGGAAAATGCAAGATAATACAGGTATTAGGGCCTTGGAATAGGTTGGATATTAAAATCCCCAAGGCCATCAAGATACAAATTAGATTTAATTAAAGAGTGAAAAATAAATAGTAGCAAGGAGTGCTTGTTGGGAAAGCTCCTCTAACACACGAGTCAACACAAGGTTACCTTAGAGTAAGGCTGATATCCCTTCCTTTTCTTACTTTTGTTCCCATTGGATTGCTAGGTATACGAGGGTTTCCTATGTACCATTTTCCATCTTGGTGTCAGTTCGTTTGGAAGATTTAGGATTTGATAAACCGCACATATATGCAATCTCGGCCTATGATTGTTCTTCCTAGTCATCAATTGTGAATTGGTAAACTTAATGGCCTTTCCTAGGATTTCACACAGGTGATTTTTAGGGGAAATACTCATGGTACCTGATACAAATTCTTAATCACTTCCTCTCCTCGTTTGGAGGGTTTTCATCCTATTGAGGATGGTTTCACATTAGGTGAACATAGCAATCAACTTACCATAACTATCTTTCACACTTTTGTTGATTGATCTCAAGCCTTAGCAAACCTTTACTAGTCTCTGGAAGATCCTTTGATCATATTTTCATTTCTTTGGACATAAGAACTAATCCACCTGGGCATAAATTTGGAAAAGTAATTTGTGTCTATTGATTTCTTCTAGTTGTTTTATAGTTGTCAACTACGTTTTATAGTTGGCCTTAGGTTGTGACTATCTCACCAATTTTGGATTGTTGATTCTAGGTGTTTGAACTATAACTCCAATAATCAACAAAGGTTGATTCTATTTATCCTAAAATCATGGAGCCACCTCTTAGAAGCCATGGGCTCAATATTGTTGGTTCTTTAGAGTAAATGTGTGAGACTATGTCAAACATGGAAAATCATACAAGGGAATAACCTATGCATATGACTGTCATGGTTAACATTATCAAGGATACCAAGCAAGGGAACCCTTCCCAATGGAATTATTTTGATTTTCCTTTCTTTGGAAATTTTGGTGCCCCATTGATGGCCACCTTGAACATTCCTGGATTCATTGTAGGACTATCAGTTTGGTTGTGGACCACTCTGAATGTCTTGAATGCTCCTAATTCTTCTAAGATAATCACCTTATGTCACGAGAATCAATTTGATGTTGATTCTTTATATTCTTCATCAATTAAATATACTCCTCTTCATTTTACCTCATCTGGTGAAAATCTAGCTACTAGTAGCCAAAAATCTGGAAGGTATATAAAGAGGAAGAATAAGAAGAAGAAGAAAAGACAAAGGGAAAAGTCACCAATGACTGCAAGTCATGTTGGATACATGTAACCGGTTGTTGCAGGTCATGCTAGGAGAAAGCAACTAGCCTCTACAAGTCATGTTGGGGTGAGAAATTAAAGTCACTACACATCTTACTAGAGCTAAGAATCCAAACATTGCAATTCATGTTGGGGGAAAGAAACCAGCCACTACAAGTCATTCTAGGGAAAAGGATCTAGTCACCGCAAGTCATACTCGAAATAATAAAACAAACATCACAAGTCATGATGGGGGAAAGATAGCATCCAATGCAAGTCATGTTGGGGTAATTGATGCTACTAAGAAATTTAGATAACTAATCTGCAATCTTGATTTCCCTTGTAAATTTTGCAAGGGAGATCACCTTAAACACATGTTCCCTATTATTCTATAAGTACAAAGGGTGGGGTCCTTGTCTGAAGGACATTCTAATCCTAAGTCACCTTTGGTTTCCCAACAACCTATTCAACCATTGGTAAATGAAGAGGTTAAGCCAATGTGATCTTCGTCTCATCTCTCTCTTATTTTGGAGGTTGATGTGTCTACTGCCCATATTTTTTTACAACCTATTCAACTGGTGGTTGATGAAGTAGTAAAGTTGATGTAATCTTTAGATGATCCCACTCTTCTCTTGGAGAGTGGTGAGTCTACCAAAGTGATTGCACCAATGAAATATTTGGTTGATCCCACTCTTTGTTTGGAGAGTGATGTTTCTATCATGAATGCCTTCAACATTTTCAGTTGAGAACCTTTTGAATAAGGGGGCATTCCACTAATTCGAGCATGCACCCTCCAAGTCCTAGGATGGTTTCCTTTGACTAGAGTTATCTTGTTGAGCATCTCCTTCCTTCTTCTATAGATTTCCAAATAAGGGTTGAATTTAATTCAACAAACACTTATAGGTCTATTGTAGATGAAGGAGCCTCTATAAGAATTTTATCCTCCTCGTCTTGGAAATATTTGGTTTCTCCCAAGCTTGTGTCATCGTCCAGTGAGTTTTTGTCTTTTGATAGAATACCTAGTGAACATTTGGGGATTATTCCTTAGTTTCCTATCACATTAGGTGGGAACACTTTCATAGTCGATATGATAGTGGTGCAAGGCCCATTAGAATTTAATATGATTCTTGGGTATGATAATGTATATTTTATGAATGATGTGGTGTCTACGCTCTTTCAAGTGATGCATTTTCCTTAGAATGGAATAATTTTCACTATTGATCAGCTTGCATATGATAATCACCATGTTAATTCGACTGTTGTTGAGGCTACCCCTTTTTATGTTCCTATTACTCGAGTGGACTCTACCCCGCCACATGTGAATTATGTGGCACTATATCCTTGGTGTTGGATTAATTTTGAGAAGGATATTTTATTCTCATGTTTTCCTTCTCGATACAGGGTCTCAACCATTGATCATTTGATTTATCCAATGGTGGCACAAGATCCATTTATTCCCCCTATTGGTCTGAGGGACTATGATTTTCCTCTTTATTCATATCTCACCATTTATGGTCCCTCATTCCTTGGTACTTGTGAGTCTTTTCTCATAGAATTTTCCAGCTATGATCAAGATCTCCATCATTATATGGAATATGGTTAGTTAACATTTCCTTTCTAGGATGTGAATCTTCCTAGTTCACATCATTTATCAGATGTTGAATTTCCTTTGAATGAGGTTATCCTTGAAGAAATGACTATGGATGGTAGACCATGGGAAGACATGCATCACATATTGTTATTTCTTCCCAAGATCTAAACTTTATAGTTTGACTATCAAATAAACCTTATCCTAGCAATGGGCTCTACATAAAAAAGTATTATGGATAAGATACAGGGATATATGGTGCTTTCTACCATTTGTTGGATAGTTGGCTTAGATTGATGGACAATTGGTTTGGATCGTTGGTTGCCATTGATGTCAACATTTGGATAGTGATGTCAACCCTTGGTGAATTTTGGTAGGGGATTCTGGTAGCACAAAGGTATGGGTAAGAGACTTGATTTTATTCGAGGTATAAATGCATGAAGATTAGTGAATATGAAAGTAAGACTATAATGGATGGATAGTACATCTCATGCAATTTTCGGTGATATGTGGTATGTCACATAGTTCCTCATGGTTAGTGAGATATGGCTTTGTGAAGTTTAAAAACCCTTTAGAGTAATCTAAAAGACCCTAGAAGCTCAACCATAAGTCAAATATTCCAGAAATCGTCTAGAGAGTCTTTAAGAAGATTCCTAGTTAAAGTGACTGAAAAGATAAATTATTTAAAAAATAAAGTGGTCAAAGTGGTTGCAAAGATAAATTATTTAAATAATAAAGTGGTTGAAACAAGAAAGTAGTTAAGAGTAAAGAAGTTATGATTTGACTAATTAAACAATTTTTAGTTGCAACAAGAAATGGTGAGTTTATTCATTTTGGGTAAAGTAGTTGTAATATAAGGTTGAATAGTCAAAGTGGTTGAACAAGAAATAAATTAAATAATCAAATGGTTTAAACAATAAGTTAGTTAAGAAAAAAAAAGTTAGTTGTTGACTAATTAAGGAAAGTTAGTTGCAACAAGAAAGTGGGTTAGCCCTAGAAGATAGAGAAACGGGTAAAACAGTTACAAAGAAACTTCTAGAGGAAGGAACCTAAAAAAACATAAATAAGAGAGAAAGGGACTCCTATTAACACTTACCTACCCATTGAACATTATTAAATATCTATATTGTGAAAGGTTATTTCCAAGTATACATTGACGAATCTAAGAAAGCATAGGTTTGAGGCAAATAAGCTCTGAAGGAACAAAAGTTTCTTATCTACAGAGGAAGTGAAGGAAACAATAATTCATACGTTATCCATGACCCACAGGCACAAATAAGCATGGACATCCACAGGACATAGTGTAATAAAGCATGGATACCCATGATTTGTAGAAAGGGAAAGCACAGATCTGTAGAAAGGGAAAGAAGAATTATTCTTGTTCGAGGTTGTAGGATCCGAGGAGAGATTGCATGTATGTTTTTCATAGATAATATACAACAAGGATATTAAAGAGATAATTTTTTGTTCATGGTTGTTTTTTTATATTGTATCTTAATGGTGTTGTGGAGCATGATTGAGGAATTAATTGATGTGTTTTGGTATATTCCCTCTTGGATGTATAGTATCTGTTGTAGAGTATGATTTGAGGAAGATCTGTTGAGGCGCATTGTTGGTGCACTTAGCTTGGTTTTATTGACATATCTTGTGGTGCACTATGAAAGTAATTTGTTAGTAGTCTTGGTATATGATTGGTTTATGAATGGTACTTTCTTGAGACTACATAACAGTGTGTTTGTGGGACATGGTTTGATATATTACTAGAGGCCTCTTGAAGGTAATCTTGCTGTATGTTTTGGTATATAGTTGAGGTACATGGATGAGACATATAGTTGATGAGTTGGCTCATACATGAGGTACATGGTATCATGATGTTGATGAGGCATAGTTTGGTATAGTTGATACACATGTCTTGGCATATCATTAGAAGCACATCTTGATCTTGGTATATTTTCGTGATGAGTTTTTGTGAGTGGTTAAGGTTGATTCACTTTAAGATGATATTGCAGATATGATTAATAATTGTCTTATTGGTTGATCTATTTGATTAGATATATTTTGGTGCATGGTTGATGCATTTGTTCTGTTACAGGTTGGTATTTAGTTGTGATAGGTAAATTATTTGTAGAGACATGTGTGGGTAATGGTAGTGATTGTGAGTAGTCTTGGCTGATGCACATCTTGGTGATATTGTGGATATGGTTGAGTGGTTAATGATATTATAGTGACAAGTGTTGAAGATTAAAAAACGTCAATGAAGTTTCACCCGCAAAGTGTCGCTAAAAGCCTATTATTATAAAAATTAAATAATACTAGTAGGTGGGACCCCCTTAAACTATCGAAGGTCAGATCTGTTCATTTTTTATGTTATGATGATGTGAGACACAACTTACATGGTTGATGAGATCTTGTTGTTATTGGTCATGATTTGAGCTTATGAAGTGTTGATTCATTATGTTACTACAACCTACGTTATTCATTAATATCATTGCTATATGTTCTTATCACACCTGCACAACAAACATGTTAGTGAAATCACATGAAGGGCAGTTTTGAGAAAGGAAAAAATACTATAAAAAATGAAAAGAAAAGGGATCCAATTCTGCAATACTACATGCGAACAATTAGAAGGAAATGAGAAACAATTGCAAAAGGGAATAATTTAAATCTATCCTATAAACTATACTACATGCATGAAAGACTTAACGATTATTGTTAAAATCCTAGCTAGCAAGTAAATGGATATGCAATTTTGATTGAGTTATATTGTTAATACGCATATGGTATGAATGTTGGTGGCACATTTGGCAAAGTAATAGTGAAAATGGTTGTGTGAATTGTTGAATTATATGGAACTTGGGAATTATGTTATGGAATAATTTAGAAAGGTGATATGGCCACGCTGTTGGTTTTAATGGGTGATGGTCTTGATACATGGGTTGATTGATGGTGTTAATGAAGAATTTGTTGGCATGTACTAATGAATTAATGTATTGTGGGTGGAGGTGACGTGAATTTACTACAAACCACCTTTACTCCTCCCATTAGCCGCCACCCTAGTCGGGCTATTGTTCGATCTTGCTACTGTGGTTATGCTCTGAATTCTTAGAATAGAGGAACCGCTCGGCCAACTCTCATTTTAAGGAATTCAATTAAAGGTATGTTATTTTTTTGGCCATTCGTGACTCTGCTCTAGTTATGAAATGATTACTCACTGAGATGTATTGGTTTGTGCTTTCCTAAGTGTTGTAATTGTGTGAAATTGTGTTCTTGAATTGAAAGGTTCTTCCTACAATGATATTGAATTTGTAGAAGTTATTGATCATACTGGGTGGTAGATCTATGTTATCCTTGTTGGTTTAAGTGGAGGGTTTTTGTTTGGTCTTGAGTGGATAGATATCTTCACGCATTGTCACTAAATCTAGTCTTTGGACTTTTTGGGTTTAATGGTTAAGGGAATTCTGCGTCGCTATGTTTTGTTCACTTCATCATTGGTTGATTTCACTACTAAGGGTCACACAATGGGTTTTCCTGTTCTTAATCATCCCAGTCTTCACCTCTATGTTTTGGTTGTTTGACCAAAGAGCATGAGGGTTATACCTTTCATGTGTTAAATAACATTGTCTGGATGAACTAGAGCTCCACTTTTTGGTTATGCCCCCTGGCATGGATTTGTACCTGTCCACGGATGAGTTGTGGTTCTTTCTATGTATGAATCATGGCCTCAGAGTTTTCACCATTACAAGGATTCACTCTGCTATCCCTTTGTTGGCTACGGAACAAACCTAGCCCTCCAGTCTGAAGAATGATAGAGAAGACCAGCTTTGCCTGTTGGTTTTATGACCTGGTTATTATTGTATGGTTGTATATTTTTTGACTAATTTAAGCACATGCTCGCCCGGTTGGTCATGTGACAGTTGGGTTGGTTGGTATATAGTCACTGACTCTGTTATAGAAGTGGTAAACCCTACATTTCCAATTTCACTTTCAAGTACAAAGTCCCTCTCCTTATGTTAACAACTCAGTATCGTTAATGGAGAGGGTATCTGCCCCGATTCGAATTGATGCGTGGGTATGCGTGGTTGTCACAACTTGTTAGGTAAATTTATTTTACGACAGTGATGAATTGGTTGGTCAATACACAGTCACTGGTATTTTGCACTAAGGATTGTTTGGGTGTTTAGCTGGAATTGGTTACAAATTTTTGATGTTGCTCACGCATGTCGCGTTGTGTGTATGGTGTTTTTTCACAATGACATAATGGTCATGGTAACTGTGGTGTTCTCTAGGGCCAAATGGTTATTGAACCAAATGACTGTAGAAACTATATCCACTGTATCCTTATGATTGTTTGATTGTATAAGTCTGAGTTTTCAAAACATAGTTGATCACAGTTGGACTAAATTGAAGTAGTATTGTGTTATATTGATGACTCAACAAAATGAATTGAGTTATTGTTGTGAATGTGTGATTGGTTTTATAAAATGGAGATGTTTCATCGTGGTGTTTTGGTGGCTGCGCACTGTGTATATTATGGATAGCTTGGCTTTCACATAGTTTTAAGCATGTTTATTTGTTGCAATCGATCATTTGTTAAGAAGGGCATGTTGTCGAGACCTCGTCGTGTTGGATGGATGGCCCAGCCTTTTAAGTCACATTCAATTGTTTTTTTTACAGTGGCAGAATTACATTTCCTAGGTGAATTACCCTGTGCATAGCTTGTGTCTAAATGGTGGTTGTTGGTTGTATGTTTAAATACCAATTCATATTTTGCAATTTAATCCAGATTATTGGGTTTAATACCTATATATATGTTTAACGAATATCAGTGCATTCAAATGACATGCCCAATTGCAGTGATAGTGTGACAGTCATTGCTAATTTTGGAAACATGAATTTGAGTATAATTGTTGATTGAAGTAATGTATGGGCAGTGGTTGACCCTGATGGTTAATAGAGTGGAATGGCTACTATTTGGAAATTGTTATAAGATGCCAAGAAAGGAACAATATCCTCTTTACATATTGTGGGGAATGCATATTGTCTTGTGATGGAAATGTGTTAGATATTTGATTATGAATAGTGAATTAGTTAACTACACAAAAATTGTTATTTGGTCAAAATTATTGATGGTTGATGCATCTCTTTTCGCAGAATGTTTTATGGATCACTTAATTAATTTCATGAATATTAATCATCTTTCTTCCCTTCCATTATTTCATTTTCTGCTAATTACAAACCTCGTCACCTCCCATATTCATTTTTCCACTCCCTGTTCTGAGATTAATTACAGTCACGACAATTTTGGTGTTAAAGAAGTTGAAAATGGCAGTGTCTTGCGTGGATTACAATGATGTTTTAATGGTTTTATTTATAGTTGATTGTTGTTTTAATTGAGAAGTAACCATGTTATTTTCCCCCTCATTGCATCATGTTTTTCTCAATACAAACCCCTCGCATATCCCAGAACCCTTTTCACCCCCTGCTCATTGATTAATAGTAAAATAATTTGTATGGATTGGATTGCATGAGTCTGATACATTGTTGAGCCAAATCTATTTCATATTTTTAAGAGTTATCATATATGGTTATTTAAAAGACTATTTCCTAATCAATCATGCATGCAAGATGAGTTTTTGCAGTTGAGGTAGCCATGGTCGAGGAAACAGAGGTAGAGGTAACTGAAATTGAGACCCAAGAAGGCTCAGGTTCTCCATACATTTTGACGTTGATTCACAAGAGCTCGACCAATTGTTTCATTCTGGATTTTTCAATTGGATTGGGAAGGGAATAGTCCAACCTAGGCCTGAAAGGCTTCCTTTCCAAGCCCTACAAGCCCCCGGTATCATAGATGATTTTAGGGGCGAAATTTCGCCATTGGGCGAAATTTGAGGCCCTAAAATTTCAAGTGGGCGAATTTTTAGAATAAAATGCTTTCTGAAATTTATGAAATTTAGCCCAAAAAATATAGTTAATGGATAAATACT
>ML844503.1:22317-35230 GCA_009831015.1 Picea engelmannii | reverse complement strand
AAAGTAGAACAATAGTTGTTTGTCTTCTCGTGTGTAGGAAGAAAATTATAGGAGTTGGAGCTGGATATTAGGTGGTGCATCAACCAAATATGTGAGGAAATCGTTGGTCATAAGGTATGCTTACTATTCTTCTTGGTTAAAAGAAAAATAATGTGTTGGCATCTAGGGAAACCATTATAAGTCTATCCCCATTGTATGTCTAGTATCAATAGTAAGGTCCTAGGGAGATCTAAGTTACCATACTGGTGATATTTCTCCAATAACAATCTAGGTAGATTAAATGTTTGGAATGTAGAAGGCCAAATGATTTGGCATTAAAAGAGTCTCCTAGGGGAATTAGAAGAGACGTAATCTAGCATATAAATTTCCAAACAATGGATTCAACCATGGGAGTGGATGGGGTCCATAATTAGAATTAGGGTACTAGGTCCTTATCGAATTAAGTGGATCATCTCCCACCATAATTTTATAATTATTATGAAGTGGGGTATATTGAAAGGAATTGCTAATATCCTCACCATCCTTGATGTGGGTACTACCAAAAGACAACACATAATACACATGATTGTGTACAATTGATTAATAAATGGGAGGAACAATACATGATATAGAGTAGTGATAATATGGTGAATTTTGAGCTTTATATCCATGGTGAAAATATAGTAGGTTGTGCCTACATTGGGATCAATATCATTACTTAGTTTGGAGCCAATTCTAGCACAAACATGAGAGATGCAAATCAAGGACCCATATATCAAGCTTTATAGTGAGAACCAAGGTTTGATGTACTATGAAAGAAATATTACTTTAAATATGTAATTAAGGTGATGCATGAAGCTATTCATGCTAGAAACATAGTTACTAT
This sequence comes from Picea engelmannii, assembly GCA_009831015.1. NCBI lineage: Eukaryota > Viridiplantae > Streptophyta > Pinopsida > Pinales > Pinaceae > Picea > Picea engelmannii. The sequence continues at coordinate 34,365 of ML844503.1, read as the reverse complement.
GAATGAAAGAAATAGAAAACCTTCCATAATTTGGCCACTAAGCCAATGCATGATTCTACTAGTATATATAGTAGAAGATGAAGTCAAAGAATTTTTGAAAAGTATTCTATAGATAATAGACAATGATAAATCCACAAAAAAGTTAAGGGAGGTCCTTCAGTCGATTTTTTGAGTCACCAATAGAGGCATAAGATAGGCCCTTAAACAATGTCCAGTGAACAAGGTATGGAAAATAGTTTATCTTAAATGCATTGATTCAATGATATGAACTGTGAGAATTTATGCTCAACTTCGGGTTGGATGTTAACATCTTACTGAAGTAACCATGGGAACTCATGGGATGACCAAATTGGGTCCACTTGTCGATCTATTGGTAGTTGGTGAACCAATCACACATTTTCCCCATTGTCAAATTGGCGAGATGAAATTTTATCTCGATTGTGTGAATATTTATGCTTACTTTGAGTTCATTGACATAGTAGATGACAAGTATCCATACCTAGTATTGTAATGGATTGATTGGGAATTTGATAATGATGTCATTTGTTAAGAAGGTCTATTGGATGGTATATCCATTGGATCTAATGTAGGGAAATACATTTTTTAAATAGATAGAAGAAGTATTGGATGACTAGGATAGTTGGAAGACTACATTAATCTCACCATAGGATAGTGGAAGACTACATTAATCCAACTACTAGTGGAAAGTTGAGTTGGAGAATAGTATTCTCCTATGCCATTTATTCCAAAGTGTCCATAAATTTTGGGCCACCTAGGGAGTATAATAATTCATTGACACAAATATGCACACTACCAAATTCCATTAAGTGGATTCATGTAGAGATTAAACACCCACTAGTGTTTAATGGCACAACTAATGCCACAAAGTTTATGGAACACATAACTTAACACATCATGTTTGAATAGAGGGTATAAACATTGGATATCACTTTGGTATATATTCTTGAATGATTGTGGGAATTTCATTATGAACTTTGGACTCAGGAGAAGATATAGTAGGACTAGAAACCTACTAGACATAAGGTTTGTGTTGACCCATGTTCCCATCTACCGATCTTGATAAGGACAATATATTGATATGATCCGAAAGAATTTGAAATTCAAAGTCATAGGGAATATGAGGGGATATATATATATATATAGTGTAACTTAGTGGAATTTATAGTGATATATGGGCTCGAACCGCGAACCTTCTCGGTAAAACAGATCAATGTTATTATTATAAAAATAATTTTAACTATTCCAATAACCCAACATGCATGTTAGCGCATTGGGATATTTCCATGTCCATGTGAATTACACTACCATTGCATTGGGAACATGTTGGCATAGCTAGGGGAACACATGCTACACCACACCAGGTAATTTTATAGAAAAAAATTACAAATTATTAGCTAATCGTATGGTACTTGCACATATTAGCAATGGATGGGATTCTTGACTACTATGTGTTGGATCATGAATGAAAGGTGGTTCTCTAGGAATCCCATGATGGACATAAAAAGATACATTATAGTGAGAAGACACAACTATCACAACATACATTACAATGAGACATGTTGGATGCAAGTATCATTCAATTCAAGGCTAGAGTGCACTCTCCACTCCATTATGCATATTATTATCTTCATTCACTCCTATTAGTACATATTCTCCCTTTATCTTCTATCATGTGTTCACTTAGGGTTCATATGTGTGTGTGTGTGTGTGTGGTTAAGATTTTATACTAAAAATATGTTATAGTTGTATTGGTCAATGTAGAAATACAAAAATAGGTTTTTCCCACAGTCTATGAGTGATACTTTGTTAAAAATATTGATGCTTGTCTACCAAAAATGTAATTCTATCCTTTCATGAGGATTGTGAACTTTTACTAGTATAAAGCCTATTTTAAAAAACATGTCAAAACCCTTACCTTATGATTGTATTTTTGCCAAATCCATTAGCCCATATAACTTGATAAGAGTTTTCCACGAGATGCATTTCCATCACCAAGACCTACATGAATCATAAAATACAAATTATTTATATCAGTAAATAATATATAAGCAAATAAACATACATTTAGTTATGTAAAATACTCTAGAAAAAACTTAAGTTCTCGCATACCTTAATGAGATTCTCTTTTTTTCGAGAATAGGTTATTCTCTACTGAACAGGGACAACTATGTGAAGGTGGAAGCTCATATGGCCCCTCCCCCCCCTCACATCGCTCTCAATTCCCCATACCCAACAAATGATTTTGTTTATATAGAAAAAATATAGACATTCATGCACAACTAGGATAGTCATCAAAACATATGAACACATAAATATTGAAGCATATGAACATGTAAACATCTATAAACATCCAAATACAAGTCATGAATTTATACATCTATATTTTATTTGATTTATGTTTTTTTACATTCATAAAATTGACAATTGGGGTATCATGATAATCCAAGGACATTGTATTTCGTGTGCCATGTCCTTCTATTGTTTGTGTTTCCATGCGCTCATGTACCATACTTCTGGTACATCACTGAGAAGGGCATTGAGGCATCTATGCAGGGTCATGAACTGCAACAACGAAAATGATCATATCAATAAGTTGAAATATAATTGAAATAACTAATTCATTATTTTGATTAACATTACACTATTGCTCTTTACCTGTCTGTGCAACTGTGAAATTTGGTGCGTTAATTTCTTGTCCACTTGGTTCCTCTCGTAGTTGACCCTCCTCAGCTACATGCTCTTCAATTTTGAGAAGATAATATATAAGTATAAGTTAGGAAATAAATATCTACAATCACAGTAAATATTTCTAATTCTGAATCATACATACTGGAATGGGTACTCTGCTCCCCACTATCATTGGACATGTGCACCCTTGTATGATGTGGTGTCTATTGAATACCGCTAGATTCACTACTGCGGTAGCACCTTTGCTTGAAAACAAACATAAATACTTAGTTAAGGGTGGTATAATAAAATATGAATAGACTTTAAAAGCATGCTACTGTGGTTTCCTTATTCATTTTATTTACCTGCGTGGCTAGGGAGATAGGAGTCTGGCCCAAGCTTTTTCTATATTCAATCACACTTTTAAAACTGTGCTTGTAGCCAAGATTTAGGTCCTCCTCGGTGGAAACAGTGTCAAACATATTTAACTGCAATGCATAACACCAATAAAAATACCAATAACAAAAACATATATTTGTTCTCTACTGTTAAATAAATATTAACCACAGTTAATCATTTAAATCTTACGATTCGGGCTTTTAGTTTTCCATAGCCACCCTGGCCTAGTTTATGCTGTCTGTGTTTTTCCACTCTAGCCTTGGTTTATTTGGAGGTGTCTGGTAGCCTACATATTGAATTTGAAAAAATTAGATATCAGAATTGTTACTTAAAAAAGGAAAGAAAAACATAAATGATCATATAATATGACATGTGTTGTACCTTTCTTGACCAACTCGTGGATGTATTCCTTTTTTTTTAAACAAGTTCTCCTTTGCATCCTCTAGCAAGGCCTTCCACTCTTTCTTAGGAACCATGGGAGGGTGCTCATGCTTGAGGTCTAATTGCAATTTCTCTCTATACTAGGCCCTAGTATATTTTAAATTCTTACTGACTAACTTTGTAACCACTTTCTTGTTGAAAGTGTTGTTGAACAAGTTTACCATGAGGTCTATTAAATCATATTTCTTTTTTCTATCTTGGCCATTCCATCATGTGTGAATGGTGGGGCCAAACAACTCCAATTATTTTTCATTTAAGTTTCTATAGAAAACATTGTTTCCTACAGAAACGTGTTATCCATTAATTTATAATAATATCAACAAATGTCCATTTCAATTTCATGAAAAAAATGAATCAATTAATTAACAATTACCTGCAATCTTATGAATCTTTATCAAAACACACGCATCATCCACTAGAAAGGTGACATCTAGTGATCTGGTGCTTTTAATTCATTATGCTCCATGTAGAATAGTTTTCTCTCCATCTACAGTACATTCCTCTTCAGAGTCATGTGGAGTCCCAGGCTCTGGCTCATCATGCTCTGACATGTCATGATGGTCAAAATCATTGTGCTCATCAATGCATTCGAGGGGGACCTCAGGAAGCTCAAAAAGCCTCACTTGCACTTTGCTATGTCGACATTGTTTTTGCATTGGATCATCACTACTACCTATAGCAGTTGCAGGATTGGCAGGTTCCCGACACACGTGGTTTAAAAACTCCTACAAACATAAAACTTTACTTTATCAGATCATATAGAAAATATAAAACAAAAAAACGGATATGAAATTGTCATAGCTGATAAAAATATGTGAATATTCCACTTACCCCAAAAATTAGTAATTGTATTTTGTAGCTCTACAATTCTTGCCCTGTCCTCCTATGCCATGGGTCTTTTGCTAAGGAAACATAGATATTCTATGCCAGCCTTCTTCAAGGCTTTCGTTACAGTTGCCATTGGGTCAGTGGAATAAAATATTTCATCCTCATCAATATCCTTAGTGGGAGCCTTCCCACATTGACCATGCCACAATACATTGATGAATAAAATTAATGAGATGAACTTTAACATTTGAGAAATTTAGTTGTTGTAGTCATAAGTTATTACTATATTTAACATTTACCTGTTGAGGCACATCGGGTGCCTTTCCATGGTCACCCTGGACAAATGTAGCAGGTGATTTTTGGACACGGTCACCTTGGACAGAAGTTGACACAATAAATCAATCAACAAAATTTATGAAATTCACCTGTAACATTTAAAAAATGAAATATTGGAGTAATATCAGAAAAAAAATAATGAAATTTCAAAAATTTAGTTGTTGTATTCATAATTTCTTACTGTATTTAAAATTTACCTGGTGAGGCACAACGCGTTCCATTCCACGATCACCCTGGACAAATATAGCGGGTGATTTTCTACGGTCACCCTGGATAGATGTTGACACAATAAATCAATCAATAAAATTTATGAAATTCACCCATAACATTAAAAAAATGAAATATTGCAGTAATATCAAAAAAAAAATAATGAAATTTTAGAAATTTAGTTGTTGTAGTCATAAGTTGTTACTATATTTAACGTTTACCTGCTGAGGCACAGCGGGTGCCTTTCCACGGTCACCCTGGATAGATGTAGCGAGTGATTTTCTACCATGGTCACCCTGGACAGAAGCTAACACAATAAATCAATCAACAAAAATTATGGAATTCACCTTTAAGATTAAAAAATGAAATATTGCAGTAATATTAGAAAACAAAATAATGAAGTTTCTGAAATTTAGTTGTTGTAGTCATAAGTTGTTACTTTATTTAACATTTACCTATTGGGGCATAGTGGGTGCCTTTCCATGGTCACCCTAGACAGATGTAGCTTGTGATATATCACAGTCACCCTCGATAGATGTTTACACAATAAATTAATGAACAAGAGTTATGAAAGTAATTGTAACATTTAAAAAATGAAATATTATAGTAATATCATAAAATAAACAATGAAAAATGAAATATATGCAGTAAAAAATTGAAATATTGCAGCGATAAATTGTAGCAATGATTGATCAAAGGTTGAGTTGAATGGTATGTAAGATATTTACCTCCATAGCCACACCCCCTCCATCTATTCGATTTAAATTGTAATCAATCAACAACTCTTCGCCTAGAACTATTGTTTTTGTTTCACATAAAATATACGATTTCCTTCGCGTCCCTCATATATGAAATTTGGTTTCTTAGTTGTTTCCACTGGTCATGTATTATTTATAAATCCCGCAATGTTTCCAATATCTTTTGTCCTTCCATCAATATACATAGTTTCCCCTTTATTTTGATTGTTACCTACTAGTTGTATATAATTTGCGGCAACTTCGTATCTCTGCATACTTCATGTATATCAGACCAACATCAACCAGTGATTGTATTTGTATAATGGTCTGACATACTCCATCAATTTAGTTATAGTTCAATATCCGACCTTTATGCCATCCCTGGAAAATAACCCCAATCTATGTAAGGACGAAGGAGAAATGTGATACATCCTCCCACTAATGAAGAAATTTGTGTCCACTTCAGGTAGCTCCTTAGGTGCCCATAATTGCACTAGATGTTTATAGCTCAAGGGAAACTCAATGTCACCTATTATCTCAGCATCATAATTACATGACCCTCCGTTGGAAATAAAAAATTGCATGCGTATACGAAATCGTTTCCTTACCTTTTTAGATCTAGTTGATCTAGAACCGGTAGATCTAGTACAACACGTCTCACTTTCAAACTCTCTTAGTATATCTTGATCATCACTCGAGGAAGATAGATCCGACATATACCTATTTGGTGGTACCTAAACTCGTTAAAACAAAAAGATAATTTATCATTCCAATATACATTTGTGGTACCAACACAGTTGCATATAGTTGCATATAGTTTCAATATAGTTGCATATAGTTGCATCACTGCATAAGTTGCATCGTTGCATAAAGTCGCATATAGTTGCATATCGTCAATAAAAAACATGATAAGTTTCATTGTTGCATATAGTTGCATAGTTGCATATAGTTGCATAAAGTTGCATATAGTCACTAAAAAACATGATAAGTTGCATCGTTGCATATAGTTGCCTAGTTTCATATAGTTTCATATTTGCATATAGTTTCATACGCAATTGTTGCAATATAGTTGCATATAGTTGCATAGTTGCATATTTTCATATAGTTGCATATGAAATTGTCATATAGTTGCATATAGTTGCATAAGTTTCATATAGTTTCATAGTTGCATATAGTTGCATAGTTGCATAAGTTGCATTGTTGCATAAAGTTGCATAAAGTTTCATAAGTTCCATAAAGTTGCACAAGTTGCATAAGTTGCATGTTGCATAGTTTCATATAGTTGCATGGTTCCATATAGTTGCATATTTTTATATAGTTGCATGTGAAATTGTTGCAATATAGTTGCATATAGCTGCATAAGTTGCATAAGTTGCATTGTTGCATAAATTTGCATAGTTGCATAGTTGGATAAGTTGCGTATTTGCATATAGTTGAATGTAGTTGCATATAGTTTCTATATAGTCTCATAAAGTTGCATATAGTTGGATAAGTTGCGTATTTGCATATAGTTGAATATAGTTGCATATAGTTTCTATATAGTTTCATAAAGTTGCATATAGTTGCATATAGTTGGATAAGTTGCATATAGTTTCATAAGTTGCATTTTTTCATAAGGTTGCATATAGTTGCACAGTTGCATATACTTGCATATAGTTACATATTTGGATATAGTTGCATACAAAATTGTTAGTATTTCTTGATAAACATATATTCCCCGATGCTCAATGGAGAATTGGATTTGAGACCCATCAAAGAGTTCAAGTGGGGATCGATAGTTTGGAAATCCATGATCCTGGAATTTCACATATTTGGAAAGCGCCTTTAGTGGATGGTGGGGAATGGAGGAAAGGTTCGAGTTGGAAATGGGGCTTGGGTTGGTTGTGAAAGATATTACAAGATGATCGAGTTGTTTAATCCATTACATGCATAGGGTGTAATGGTTTTGATGAATTTGTACAAATTATAAAGGAAAGGGTTGTGGTCTTCTATATGGAAGACTATGAAGGAATTGAAGCTAAGAGGAGACAATGGGATGGAATAAAAATACTATAGAAGTAAGTTCACTAGCACCTAAGTGTACATAAGGGAGAGCGAGGACACATTGGTATGGGGAGCCAAGAAATGTGAAGGCACATACACAGTTCAATTGGGTTATAAGGTTTCCTTCCATTCATTGTAGGAGAACCACACTAAGTGGTCCATGTAGAATATAGTGTAGAAGGTTAAATCTCCTCATAAAACACTTTTTTGTGGTTCCTCCTCGCCAGTACAATATTAACATGGGATAACATACAAAACAATAGTTGACAAGGTCTACGCATCTATCCTTTGTGCAAGGAGAATGAAGAAACTATTTTCCACCTCTTCATAGCTTGTCACTTCTCACAGGAATTTGGGCAACAACCAAACGACTCACAAATTGATATAGGAGTTGGAGTGTCTTATCAGTAGCGATGTTAAATCATTATTGGAGGATAAAGAGGTAAGGAAAAACACCATTCATTTCCTCCTCTTGTGCTATGTTCCATGTGGGTGGAAAGAAATGGCTATAGTTTTAAATACATGGTCTACACTCTTCAAATTTTTTACAAGATTGAGAGTGCATACAATTCATTCTTTTTTATCCCCAAGCAAAAGAAATATAGGGTTGTTCTTCCTCTAAATTTGGATGAATATGTTTCGTCGGGTTTATTTAATGGGGCCTCTCAAGGGATTCTAGGGCCTATGGAGTAAGACCTATTTACATAACAAAACACCATCGACGATCCTTTGAGTAGGGAGTGACATTGATCATAAAAATGACCAACTAGTACATTCACAAAGTATTGTTACATAAAATATTTTCCACTACTCTATTTATCCAAGCACAACCTTAACCATATTTGAGATAAATTAAACCCAAACTACCTCCTTACTAAGTCAGGTTACTCACCACCTAGGAAGTTCATCACTTAATAAAAGGTGCTTGAATCTGACATCATATAAGTTACTTTGTTTCACTTCCAACACTTAGTAATGATGATACAATTTCAATACATGTGGTGGTTAATGGGAGGTTACTTGGTTACTCTAATATAATGTTTTGATTGAAAATGCAACACAAAAGGATTTATGAGTATCTGACATTGTATATGCATGATTTAGTGATTTCAAGGGTACAATATTCCCAAATTTGGGTTTGCACATTATTTATGTTTATCATTAAGATGAAGTCATGTTCTAGACCAAATGTGGCTACATCATTGCACATGCATTTCTACTCACTTTGACATTTGATTATATGCTACATAGTGGTTTCGAGTGTCCTTGGTTGGTTAAAAGGCAATTGCAATTTGTTGTTTCAATCATGGTTTAGAATGTTATCTTGGCTTACAACATTGGTTTTGATGTGTTAAAAGCATCCCAAAGGCCTGTACTTGATTTTTAGAGTTGGGTTTGGTTGAAGGCATGGTTTTGTTACAATTTTGTTTCCATGGTTGTATTGGAGTGTGTTCCATGTTATTTAATGGTGATAGTTGCCTGGAGGAATAAGTGTTGTAGTGCATTGTTTATTTCTATTTGAAGACTAAACTATATGATATGCAACCCCAACCTAGCACTGCAATCTAAGTGTTTGACCTCAACAACGATGATGGCGAACATATAGTGCATGGACTATGGTTTATTGCTTTGGACTTTGGATGATAGAGTGATTTGGCAGGTATTAGGATTCCAAACTTTTGTATGGTTGTTGATTTACTTGATATTGATTGGTAGTATGAGGATTGATCACCATTGTAATGAACTACTTGGATGATCAGGGTTGTGGGTGAGAATCAATAGTTTGTTCTCACCCAAGGTTTCATATGTTGACTTTACTCTCTAGTTCACCATTTTGCAACTTGGAGAAGACGTGTTTTACGAAAATCACTCTTTGTGAATTTGATGTTGTGGTGAGAACTACCCCAAAAATTAAGGTATTTGATTGTCTGAGCTCATGGTGAGGATTTAAGGAGCTAGAATTGGCCCCTGTGCTCAAAGTTGTTGTCAATTGTTCATGGATTCTGACATGGAAAAGTTCTTAGCATTAATAGAGTTAATCCTCGTATTTCTTTGACAACATTGTTAGGAATTATGGTTTTCTAGTGATAGGGTTGTTGTGTTTATAGATTTTTGAGCTTCAATCTCTTTTCTCCCATGCATTTCCCTCCTTACCTTTTGCACAATCCCGATTTGATTGTATCTTTGTGATGAGTAGTTCATTTATGTTATTGTTGTGATCTTGTAACTCAATGGTTTAATTCCCCTTAGGAAAAAAAAAAAGGCCTTCATCCTCGTGCATGAGGTAGTCCATGATTTGTGTTGTCAAAGTGTATTAAAATACTATGTTGCCACAAGTTGAGCCCTTGCTTCTCAACTTCATGAGTAAATTCGGGTTCCAAAAGCATTGATTTGATTGTCTATGTTCGACTAGCACTCAATAGGTTGTTGTAAAAATAAAAAATAAAGGCTTTAGGGCATGTGTTTGAATATCAATCTTGCATACCTTTTTAGCCTACTCCAAATATAGATTATGTTGTCTATATTTGCATATAGTTGCATATGAAATTGTCATATAGTTGCATATATTTTCATATAGTTGCATATTGTACCTCAAGAGAGTATGGAGGCATCGGTATTATCAAGACCAATGTTCGGGCCCAAGCTATATGTGACAAATGGGTTGTTCAATCCATGACCGGAAAGCAAGCTTGGAATTTTTTTCTTAGACACAACATCAAACAAGGGGCTTAGCTAAGCAAAAAATCCTGCCAACATATATCTTTCTAGACATTGATCACTACTTTTGCTCAAGTCAACGTTATTGGCACATGGTGGTTCAGGGTGTATGGAAGGCTTCATAGGCCATTGGGCCTTTTCTATCATGGAGAGACCTCTCTTTACAATCAAGTGTAACTTTCAATGATCATTTCATATGGTGGCTTCCCTCGGTATGGAATGAAGGAAACCTATTGATCAAAACACCCTAGTTCTCGTACTTACGGTTCTACAAAAGGATTTTCATAAGGCCAATGATTTATTGGACAACCAAATAAGGGATTGGATTCCATGGAGAGAGATCAAGTAACTTCAAACTGGCCTATCATGGAATGAGTTCAAATCGTAATCCTTGATGCTCTGTTCCTCAATTTAGACTTGCAATCACCCTACACCTGGTGGAAGACTAGAAAAGCAGGATCCATACAAATTTCACGAAATATAATCCTACTTTTGGCTACAAGGGGCTCTATGCTAAGCCTTTCCTTGAGGGATGTCTGAAGAAGATTTCACAAGTCAACTCCAAGTAGAAAACCTAGCTCTTTCAACAGTGAAGCCTTTGGAAGCTAGCACTAGAACCAAAGAAAGATTTTCTCATTTGGTCTTTAGTGTTGGGGGATATGCCTTTAGATAAAAGACCAATGTACCTAGGAGTCCAAAACTAGTGTTGTCTCCATTAAAAGGAAGGTGAAAACTTGAAACACTTGTTACAAGTTTCTCACTTAACCAAGTTTGCTTGGGCCTAAGTAGACTCAATTTGTTGTCAATATCTCCTATGCTCCATTACATGGAAGAGAACCGTATTAAGCAATTTTCTTCTTTAGGATATAGAGTTCCATTTTGCTGGAAAAATTTTCAAGTTGAAGTGCATTATTCTATGAAGGAAACTTAATGAAGTCGTATTTAATAAGATACAACCTTCATGAACTTTCTCATGGTGTGATAGCACACTAATTTGTGCAAACCTATTCTTGTGGATCAAAATGCAAGTGTAAAATATTCAAATGTAAATGGTGAATTTACAACAACTACTAGAAATTTTTGGGTGGGGCCTACTCTAACATGATAAAGGAGCCACCTAATCCCTCTCATGCCCAATCATCCCACTCACACCATGTGGGTCAATTTATTTCAATGGAGGGCGATTTTTTGCTGTGGGAATATGTTGAATATTGAGGAGGTCGATTTCTAGATTTGGGGGGGACGAGTTAGAGAGTTTGGGGCATTTTTCCTCCACAAGGGTCGAGTTCATACCCTGTTGGAAAATTTGTGGCTACATGAATCGTATTGTCATTTGTGTTACAGGTATGAACTAACTAAGAGGGGGGGGTGAATCAGTTAGTGTAGATTATTAACAATCTCTCTTGTTTTTAATCTTGAATCATTAATTTTAGTGGCAGTGAGTCTTTACTGTGAAATTCAGAGTTATAAACATAAAGCAGATAGCATAAAGAATAGCAATCACACATAGCATTTACTCACAAGTATGAGACACAGATTTTTCAAGAGGAAACCCAACCAGGGAAAAAACCTCGTCTTCTTAAGATGCTAAGCAAGCTCCAACTGCGTTACATCTCATCTTTTATGAGCACCAACTCATAGAGGCTACAAC